>JAGFBZ010002027.1:0-192500 GCA_018398805.1 Hirundichthys speculiger | reverse complement strand
AGGACCACACCGGTGATGTAAACATTAAAATGTCAGAAAGTGGACTGTCTTATTTCTCCAACGCCCAGTTTGACCTTTGTGGTCTTCGAGGGTCATGATTTAGACCATGTCCCCTGAGGCAGTCCCTGAACTGGCATGTATGTTGCTGTGGTGTACATTTCCAATTATTCGAGAAAAAAAAAAACATGCTCATGGTGTGTCCTGTGCAGGGAAACGGGGCGCCAGCAGCAGTCCTCCTTTACTGTCAAATAACTTTTGAATAAATGTCTTTCAACGGCATGCAAGTATTCAAAATCTCAGGAATGAGATGTGAAGGAGGGGGATCTGAGTGTGGACAGCCTCCCTGGAGGTCTGCACAGCCTCCTGGCTGGAGGAGGAGGAGGAGGAGGAGGGGGGAAAGGAAAAGGAGGGATTGTTGAAGGGGATGGTGGTGTGAAACTGGTAGCTGACGAGGTCGCTGGCGTGAGACACTAAATGAAAACCATCCCGTCTGTGCCACACAAATTCAGTTTTTCTGCCCCTCCAGCTCCACAGTGATGATAGTGATAATAAAAGGATCCAGATAACACCCACAAACGGAGGGTGAGAACATTGGGGAGAAACCAGAGGAGGAACCCCCCCAGTAAACTCCTTCCCTGTATGACGGCGAGCGCTGGAGCAGCGGTTGCTCCCCAGAGCCAGGAGGACTTCGCTCCGCCGCCATGGGGTGAGTACGCTGCTTTGATGAGGACGGGGGGGCTGCTGCTTCAGACAGACCACAGTGACATTTATATCCATGAGAGAGTTCCCATGTGCATGTGCATGTGCATGTGCATGTGAGTCAGGGAGAGTGATGAGGTAGGGAGTTTGCGGAGCTTTTTCAAGGAGGAGGAAGAGTTTGTGATGCTCTGAAGCGTCCAGATTGAGTGTGTGTTAACGGAGCAGACTTTTAAGTGGAGTCGACTCCATAATGGAACGATCCCACTAAGAGTTTTAAACTGTGCTGTAAAGAAAAGAGCTGCTGGCATCAAAAAAGGAGAAGCTCAGTGAGAGCGCTTTCTCACAGCCGCATGCTTTGTTTTCCCTCCATTTTATGTTTTAATGTTTACAGTCCAGCAGCGCAGCTTCATTTAGCAAATGCCAGGCCGAGTGTGTCGAGTCTCACTCTGACAGCTCCTCTCTTCCATGATTTTTCACGCGTTATTGTTGCCGAAGAAAAGTCAGCGTAGATCCTGCAACCCTGCATCACACAGCTTCAGTTCCCAGTGAGGTCGTGGGACTGGCGGGCCGGGGGACACTGCCAGGAAATCCTCACCTTTGACCTGCACCCCACCCACTTTTATGACTGGACGTCTGATTGGTCAAGTCAGCTGCAGGAAGTGGAGAATTTAGCTGGTTAGTTTTTCATTTTTGTTGTATCCACAGTTCCACAGCCTTTTAAAATCAGATTCTCTCCGTTTTACACTCGTCAGCTCTCATAAATGTTATTTATTTCTAATGCTTTTTATCTCTTTAATTGAGGATTCTGGACATTTTTTTCCACTAAGCTTCTAAAACAACCCATTAGTTCTGGCGGCTTATCAGTAAGCTTTTCAGAGGTTAACTTGGGCAACTTGAGCTCGAGGATAAATTTGTCCTGACTATATAAGGCCTCTGTCTTCTCTCCTTTGTTGCTGCTTCTTGTTCTGCAATTTAAATAGTGGAAATATCTCAAGAGCCCTTTCTGCTGAGTTTTTGCCACATGGGATCAGCGATATTTATCTGCCGAATTCTTTTCAAATGGTCTGGGAGGTGGATGGGATGAAGCACATTAGAATGGTTTAACTCTGGGCCTTTATGTGCACAAAGCGGAGGGATTACAGCTTCAGTGGCAAATAAGGCAAAGTGGAGGCTGTTTGTGCTGCAAATTCTCTGAAAGATCAGATCAAATCAAATCAAATCGAATCAAATCAAATCAAATCAAATCAAATCAAATCAAATCCAATCAAATCAAAATCAAACTGTTTGTGCTGCAAATTCTCTGGAAGATGGTATTCAAATTATATTTTCAAAAGGTTTAAAGCTTAATTGGGATTATGCTCCATTTTGGACTAAGTCAAAGCTAGGGTTGCAAAAGAATGGAAAGTTTTTGGTAAATCTCTAGAAACATTCCATTGAAATTGAAACTGGGGAATTGCGGAACTACTGAATTTTACGGACTGTAAGTTGTGCTTTTCTTAGTAGTTTAGCTGGTCCACGAGTCCACAGATGGAGGAACGGGTCCAACGATGGAGGAACTAGTCCACAGATGGATGAAGGAGTCCACAGATGGAGGAACGAGTCCACAGATGGAGGAACTAGTCCACAGATGGAGGAACTAGTCCACAGATGGAGGAACGAGTGTCCACAGATGGAGGAACAAGTCCACAGATGGAGGAACGAGTCCACAGATGGAGGAACGGGTCCAACGATGGAGGAACTAGTCCACAGATGGAGGAAAGAGTCCACAGATGGAGGAACTAGTCCACAGAGGGATGAAGGAGTCCACAGATGGAGGAACGAGTGTCCACAGATGGAGGAACTAGTCCACAGATGGAGGAACTAGTCCACAGATGGAGGAACGAGTCCACAGATGGAGGAACTAGTCCACAGATGGAGGAACTAGTCCACAGATGGAGGAACAAGTCCACAGATGGAGGAACGAGTCCACAGATGGAGGAACGAGTCCACAGATGGAGGAACGGGTCCAACGATGGAGGAACTAGTCCACAGATGGAGGAAAGAGTCCACAGATGGAGGAACTAGTCCACAGATGGATGAAGGAGTCCACAGATGGAGGAACGAGTGTCCACAGATGGAGGAACTAGTCCACAGATGGAGGAACTAGTCCACAGATGGAGGAACGAGTGTCCACAGATGGAGGAACTAGTCCACAGATGGAGGAACGAGTCCACAGATGGAGGAACAAGTCCACAGATGGAGGAACTAGTCCACAGATGGAGGAACTAGTCCACAGATGGAGGAACTAGTCCACAGATGGAGGAACGAGTCCACAGATGGAGGAACTGGTCCAACGATGGAGGAACTAGTCCACAGATGGAGGAAAGAGTCCACAGATGGAGGAACTAGTCCACAGATGGATGAAGGAGTCCACAGATGGAGGAACGAGTGTCCACAGATGGAGGAACTAGTCCACAGATGGAGGAACTAGTCCACAGATGGAGGAACGAGTGTCCACAGATGGAGGAACTAGTCCACAGATGGAGGAACTAGTCCACAGATGGAGGAACAAGTCCACAGATGGAGGAACGAGTCCAGAGATGGAGGAACGAGTCCACAGATGGAGGAACGGGTCCAACGATGGAGGAACTAGTCCACAGATGGAGGAAAGAGTCCACAGATGGAGGAACTAGTCCACAGATGGATGAAGGAGTCCACAGATGGAGGAACGAGTGTCCACAGATGGAGGAACTAGTCCACAGATGGAGGAACTAGTCCACAGATGGAGGAACGAGTGTCCACAGATGGAGGAACTAGTCCACAGATGGAGGAACTAGTCCACAGATGGAGGAACAAGTCCACAGATGGAGGAACGAGTCCAGAGATGAAGGAACTAGTCCACAGATGGAGGAACAAGTCTACAGATGGAGGAACGAGTCCAGAGATCAAGGAACTAGTCCACAGATGGAGGAACGAGTGTCCACAGATGGAGGAACGAGTGTCCACAGATAGAGGAACTAGTCCACAGATGGAGGAACGAGTCTACAGATGGAGGAACGAGTCCAGAGATCAAGGAACTAGTCCACAGATGGAGGAACGAGTGTCCACAGATGGAGATACGAGTGTCCACAGATAGAGGAACGAGTCCACAGATGGAGGAGCTAGTCCACTGATGGAGGAACAAGTCCACAGAGGGAGGAACTCGTCCACAGATGGAGGGATGAGTCCACAGATGGAAGAACTCGTCCACAGATGGAGGAACTCGTCCACAGATGGAGGAACTAGTCCACAGATGGAGGAACTTGTCTACAGATGAAGGAACAAGTCCACAGATGAAGGGATGAGTCCACAGATGGAAGAAATCGTCCACAGATGGAGGAACTAGTCCACAGATGAAGGGATGAGTCCACAGATGGAAGAACTCGTCCACAGATGGAGGAACTCGACCACAGATGGAGGAACTAGTCCACAGATGGAGGAACTTGTCCATAGATGGAGGGATGAGTCCACAGATGGAAGAACTCATCCACAGATGGAGGAACTCGTCCACAGATGGAGGAACTAGTCCACAGATGGAGGAACTTGTCCACAGATGAAGGAACAAGTCCACAGATGAAGGGATGAGTCCACAGATGGAAGAAATCGTCCACAGATGGAGGAACAAGTCCACAGATGGAGGAACTAGTCCACAGATGGAGGAACTAGTCCACAGATGGAGGAACTAGTCCACAGATGGAGGAACGAGTCCACAGATGGAGGAACTTGTCCAC
Source organism: Hirundichthys speculiger (assembly GCA_018398805.1). Taxonomy (NCBI): domain Eukaryota; kingdom Metazoa; phylum Chordata; class Actinopteri; order Beloniformes; family Exocoetidae; genus Hirundichthys; species Hirundichthys speculiger. Next base: position 188,052 of record JAGFBZ010002027.1, on the reverse strand, counting down.
AGATGAAGGAACAGATGGAGTAACTCATCCACAAATGGGTTCTTGACAGCTGCTCCTGGAAGGGGCTCATCAACGGTGCAGTTCACACCATTATAGTCTAGAAAATACAGTATTCCAACCTGGAAAGCTTCCATAGAAATTGACAGGAACATCTGTGACTTTAGGTGAATTAATGGTACATGTGTTGTAATATATCACAAAGAAACATGAATATATACTTTCTATGTGTGAATACCATGCTCAAACATAAGGGTGTCCGTCAGTGCACACTTCAAAGCTGCAGTTTGCTGATTGACATTATAGATGTGTACCGGGTCTTTGTTTTGGACAGTCGGATATAGAAAAGAGCTGAGGTGTCAACCAATCACCACCTATATGTTTGGGTCTACCTGACAGACCCGGTAGACTCAAATGTATAGCAAGGGTTTTCTGGGAACATCTTCTACTCCTACCTCAGATGGGCATTCAACGGGGATTGAGTCCAAATAGACCATGTTTCGCACCTCCATTCTCGAGGGAGTCAAGCAGAGCTGTGGACACAAGGTTGTAGGCTCCTGCTGTTGCGACAATCCTTGAGTCCAGTGATAGATACCCAGGGTGAGTAAGATTGTCAGGCTAAAGGAGATCTCTCAAACTCTGTTAGTTAAGGGACTGTGGAGGCAGCTGAAAAGTACCAAGCAAGCTGCAGTCTCTGTGGTCTCTGGGGCAAAAACACAAGACTTCAGTGAGGCATGGAAAGTGAAAAGATAATCCACTTCATAGTCGAACCTTGGATTCAGAGGAAGAATGTGGGTCCCATCCAGGCTGTGGAGCACTGGACCACCTCTTTGCCCTCTCTAAGGTCCTGGAGGGCCCTTGTGAGTTTTCACAACCGGTCCACATGAGCTTTGTAGACTCAGAGAAGGCATTTAACTGCCTCTCTTGGGGTATCCTCTGGGGGTGCTCTGGGAATATGGAATTCTGGACCCATTGCTACGGGTCATTCAATTCCTGTACAAATGGAGTAAAAATTTGGTCTACATCTTAAGCAATAAGTCAAACTTGTTCCATGTGGTAGTTGGTAGTCCTTCAGGACTATCGTTTGTTACCCACTGTGTCGATAACATTTATGAGTTTCTTAAGGCAGTCAATGTTCCGGGGGCTATCTTGTTGGCTGTCTCAAGCTGCAGTCTTTAGATCACATCGGAGCTTTCACGTGTGAAATGGTGGGTATGACAATTAGCTCCTCCAAGTCTGAGACCATGGTTTGGGATGAGGTCTTAAGAGGAGTTCAAGTATCTCTGGGTCTTGTTCATGACAGGGAGAGGATTGGAGTGAGAGATCGACAGGTGGATTGGTGTTGCATTAGCAGTAATGCGCAGTGAAAGTAATCTGATCCTGTACTGGTTGATTGTGGTGAACACAAAGCTCAGCAAAAAGGCAAGGCTCTCTGTTCACCAGCTGATCTGTGTCTCTACCTGCGATCACATTGCAGATACAAGCGCCTGAAATGAGTTTCCTCAGCAGCTTTGCAGGGTCCTCCCTTAGAGATGTGAGAAGCTCTTTCATTCAGGACCCATTTGAGAGGATTGGGCACCAACCTGGGGATGTGTTTTAGTCATGTCCAGCCAGACAGACACTTCATGGGGCAGACTTAGGACGTACTGGAGAGATTAAGCCTCTCAGCTCACTTGGAAACTCTAGTATTCCGCTAGAAGAGATGGAGGTGGTGGCCAGGGAGGTGGGCCTGGGCATCTTTATTTATGAACTTGAACAAGCAGAAGTTAATGGATGACTGGATGGATGGATGGATGGACCGACAGTTTTGAATTTGATTTATTTGTGAGTAGCACTGTAATGAATTATTTTACTGAAAAACAACAAAAGCACTAAAAACAAAAAAGCATCAATGAACAAAATCAGCACATATTAAAGCATGGTGAGCTTCTGTAAATCTGCTCTGAACATTGGATGTCTGACTCTTGATATTTGTTCGAGGTGATAAAAAGCTGCTTTAGCTACAGCCTTGATGTGGCTGCTGAAGCTGAGTCCATTAAAATTCCAAGATTCCTAACCTGGCTTTTTGTTGTCACACATTTTTCCTATACACACATTTAAAATTAACTGTATCAGTCTGCAGTCAGCACTGTTGCCTCACAGCTAGAAGGTTCCTGGTTCAAACCTCAGCAGGGGTCTTTTTTATGAGGAGTTTACATGTTCTCCCCCTGCTTGTGTGGGTTTCCTTCAATCCAAAGACCTGCATGTCAGGTTGATTGGTGGTTCTAAATTCCCCGTAAGTGTGATTGTGAGTGTGAGTGGTTGTTTGTCTACATGTGGCCCTGTGATGGACTGGAGACCTGTCCAGGTGGACCCCTGCCTTTCACTTAAGTGGAATGACAATGATGAGTCTCGTCAGAGGCTTAAAGTAGCATTTACTCTGATGTTGCTGCTAGCCCTCTGGGTTATCGATCAATTCGTTAAGCTGTTGGTCTTAATGACAGTTTATACTCATACCATCAAGTAATAGACCTAGGGACTACAAAATATCCCTTTAATACGATTGAGTATTAGGGCCACAATGAGAAAAAAAAAATTGTGGGCAATGATTTTTTTTTTCATTCCTCACTTATGAGAATAAAGTCGAAATGTCGAGAATAAAGTTGAAATGTCGAGAATAAAGTTGAAATGTTGAGAATAAAGTCGAAATGCAGTTTCCAGAATTCCAGAATCAGTATAGTTTCTTTTTCTGAATAGGCGCAATCTCTTCAAAGTATGTTGTACAGACATTATGTTGGTAGAGTAAAGCTGGTTTGAATAAATCTTTAAGACAACTTTATTCTGGAAACTGCATTTCGACTTTCTTCTCTTAAGTGAGGAACGAAAAAAAAAATCATTGCCCACAATTTTTTTTTCTCAGTGTGGCCCTAATACTCCTTTGTACTTTAACTTATGGACACTACAAGAGAAACTTTTTCTGCACTGTTCACTGTGTCATAACACAGATGAAATATTACAGATTATCACCAACGAATGCACTAATCACTAATACAGGGACCATCAGTTCTTCTCTACTAGTACTAGTTCAGGTATGAAAAGTTTTTACTACATTCAAACTTTCTATGTTGTACTTTCTACTCTACAGTAAAATAACAATCTTTACTATAATCGTACAACACTACCAATAAATAAAACATAGTATGTCGAACACCATGTAGTGAGTAGGAAGTGATTTTGGACACAACATGGTGTTAGCCGGCTTATATTTAGCATGGCTCCTATGTTAGTGAGCTAGGTTGTGAATAAACCCAATCTGAATTTGTTGGTTAAACTTTAATACCATTGATCAAACATACTCCAGTAACATCCTCAAAACTTGACTGGTTGCAGTCTAGAAGTGATCATATGATAAAGGAGTACAGGGTAGAAATGCAACTGAACTGGCACTGAATCTGATCGGTTTTTTGTTGTTGTTTTTTTGTGTTTTTTTTTGGGGTGGGGGGGGGGGGGGGGGTGGGGGGGTCAGTTACATTTCAGTTCACCATCATAGGCTATCCCACACGTATATAAATTTCCAGTTTATTTCCATTAATTAACATACATGCATGTATATTCCCAGGTATTTCCATTATCCATTACCGTTGAAAGTTTCCATTTTTGAAAATCTGAAAGTTTTGCAACCCTGATCAAAACTCTGCAGGGTGCAAAAAAACTTAACAGATTACATGGACCATGCTGTGAAAGATGAGCACAGAACCACATCAACTTTGGGGTTGTGGGAAATCGAAAACATCAGAAGGAGGCAGTTTTCCAAATAAAGAGTGTGTCGTTTGTTGCAACGGTAGGACAACAACTGAACTGAAACATCCTGCTGCTCAGCAACCAAACAAGATACTCATCAAACATTGTTGTCATTTAAAGGGGCCAAGGCCACTAAACCAACGTATTCATTGAGACCGAGTACTGAACAAGAAATACCCTGAATACAACTTATAATTCACTGCATAAGGTCTTATCAAGCCAAGTCCTCTGCTAAGACACAACAGTATAAAGAACTATTAAAGATGGTGGTGAATTATGTTTATTACTGTCATTTCTGCTGCTTGATTAAATTTCACTACTAAAAGTTTATCCAGCAGCGAAAATACTTTGTTGTTCTAGCTTGCTCTGACATCCCCTAGTGGTAAAACAAATATAAATAAAAACCCAAATACAAACAACAAATGTCCCTTTGAACTTTCTGTTTTTTTTCCTTTCTGAGAAATGTTTGCTTTTCATATTACATGCATTTTTCCTTTGATATTCCACATATTTTTCTTTTATATCTAGGAGGCTGCTGGATTTCTAACGCCTGTTTGGATATAAACATTGCAGACAGTCTTGTGTTTATAGAAGGATATATTTGTTCTTTCTCCAGTGAGTGAAAACCCATTTGGGCCCAACAGTTTGATTAATGGCCAAACTCTCCGGCTAGATTTGGATTAAGCCTGCAAGCACCGCTTGGAAGTTATTACTTTATAATGGCAACATGTAAGCAGAAGCTGTGTGCTTTTCATCAGTCCAGGAATGACAGCTGCACCATTAAAACAGGAAAACGGGGGGAAAGAAGATGACAAGCAACTCACGCTGTGTGATATTCGTCATCAGGATGCTGCGTTTTTGCTGTTTAGTTCACATTCGCTGTGTTACCCATGTCTTACTCCCCCCGGTTTCTGTCTTGTCTCTGGTGTGGCTGAAGTCATCTTTGTTGAGGTTACATGACTCACTTATTCCCTCTGGGAGTGACAGTGACCAAGCCAAGTTCCCATTGTGTTCATCCAGAATTTCCATTTCAGGATGTGAGCTATTCAAAGCCTTACTCGGTTAAAAATAAACCTGAAAAAAAAAAAAAGAACTAAGATGTTGAAGAAACAACTGATCAAGGGAAGAGTGGAGGGAGGGGAATAGATGTGGAAAAGCTATTCAGTGCTTTGTTGTGTGATACCCACCAAGTTTGGCAGATTGTGGAAGAAACTAGAACTCAAAATCAGGAAAAGTTGACATGATATGAAAGATTTCTTTCAGGCCAGGACTGCAGCCAGACTGGTACCTTCTTCTTCCTCAATCATGCATTTGTAATTAACCATCCATCCATTCTCCATTCCTGTTTACTCCTATGCACCAGCTCTTAGGGATTAATTAACCGAACACGTATGTCTGAACCAGGAACCCTCTTGCTGTGAGGCAGTCCTTCTCAAATAGTGGGGCGGGACCCCTTGGGGGGGGGGGGGGGGGGGGGGGGGGGGGCGTGACCCCAGGGAACATGTTTTTTTTTTTCTGTACTGGAATAAAGTGTAATTGCACACATACTCCAGTAGGTGGCAGTGGCGCTCTCATTGTCCCAGTGGGTCCAGGGAGTATTAGCTATATTGTGTCGGGTTTTTGCACGGACATGTGTGCAAGCAGCACAGAGCAGGAGATATGAAGTGACACCACCGAAGAGACACCAGGGAAAAATATTTAACAGGGATGAAAACAAAGATGGAGAGAGACGGAGATAATGAGACAAATGAAAGTCACCAGAAGGTTAAGACGAGGAAATATGACGATGCTGATGTAGCGCCTGGCTTCACTGTGACGCCGGTGGGATTGATGCACTTTAAATCTTTACAGACTAAAAAACTATTTTCATAAAGTTAATCTTTGTTATAAGTTGATCTATATTTCTTTTTGTTGTTGTTTTCCTTAATGTTAATAAGGATACGCTGTTATGCAGAAGTGTACTTACAATAATTTTATAGACAAATGATACTATTTATAGGCGTGGTGGGGAGGAGGGGGGGCGCAGCAGAAAATAATTGAGAAGCACTGCTGTGAGGTAACAGTTCTGACCACCACACCAGCCTGGTTTTACATTGTCTTCTTCAAAAATACATGGACATCCCTGGATCCCTAGATGTGGTCTTGACGGCAGGATATGTTGCTTAAAAATCTCAGTGTGCTTTTCTGCATTAATGCTGCCATCACAAATGTGAAAATGAGCTTTGGCAAGGACATGGATACGACCTCATACCGTCAGAATCTGGCTTTTGGACTTGTTCATGATAACAGTCTGGATGATCCTGTTTTGCATTTGGAATACTGATTTGTCTGACCACAACACACATTTCCATGGTGTGATTGTCTGTCCCAGATACCTCCAAACCCAGAGATGTTAACACCACCTCCGCATAAGTCTGACATAACGCTTCTTTTTTGTACTATTTAAATCGATGTGGCATTTGCAAATCTAACTTTGTAAATGTAGGAGAGAAGTTCATTTATATGGGAAGGACTTGGAGTCGGGTTGCTGCTCTCGCTCATCTAAAGGAGCCAGGTGGGGTGATCTGGGTTTCTGCACAGGACGCCAACAGGACGCCTCCCTGGGGCTGTTTTCCACATGTCCAAACCAGGAGGTCGGATCCAAGTTAAGATCCTCAAACCTCAGACGAACACGCAACCCGGTCTAGTAGAAAATAGATGTATGGATTAATGGATCAATGGAAAAACACCAATCATTGGAGACATGTAGACTGAGGAAGCCAAAGCCAGTATTGCTGATATATATTTTATATATATATTTATTTTTCTTTTTCCCATAGTTATAGCAGTCTCCAGGAAATTTGTCAGATGAGATGTCTGCACAACTGCTACACTTCAACCTCCACATGATTCTCTGTTATTTCTTCTTCTTAAGTGCTCAGATGAGACAATTGCTTGCGAAGAGAAAAACAGATGTTTCTAATTTTGGAAAAACGTACTTAATGAATCACTTCATGATGTACTTGCATAAACAGGTGTCCAAAAACCCAGACTCCCCCAGTAAATTCTTCTTTCCCCCTTGATTTCCGTCAAGGAACTTAACTAAATCCACCAAAGTTTTCCCCCATTTTTAGACATTTAAAGTGAAAGTAATGTAAACCTCTCTCATTAGATTTAGGATGGTTGATCTACTGACCGTGCACATGAAAAGGTATTAAAAGAATGAGAGAAACTGTCAAATTCATCCAGCAGTGAAACATTTGGGCATGACCTGAATACTCTTTGGCCTGTATCTTTGTAATAATCCGGTGTTAATGAAACCTGGTCATGGGAAGAGATGCTACAACTCACACACATCAATCCCTCATGAAGCAGTTGAGATAAAAGTTTGAAGTTAGTATGTATAAACAAGGCTTCAGTTGCACGCAGCATCTGCAGGACCCCTTTGTAAAAATATAGCTTTTTTGGTTTGTGTGTGAATTTGTAAAGTTTTCTAAAAGAACAACACAGCAGACCAGAAGATCTTTTCAACGTAAGTTCAGACTTTAAGCAAACCATCATCTTGGGTCTGTTTCTCCGGAAGAAACTCTGAGTATGCTGAATCTGAACTCAGGGAAACTGAGTTTTCTGTTTCACAAAGCAAAAGGGTTTAGTTGAGCTGGTTACAGAACCCGAAATAACTCATTCTCGGAGTCTGTTACCACGGCAACTGACTGAACTAAACCTGGTTGGGGGCAGTTTTACTTCCACATACTCTGAGTTTCTTTCTGTCTCCTCCCCTTCATCAAACTGAAACGTGTTCACGTTCAGCAGACAATCAATCATGAAACACCCATTTTGGAGATGTTTGAATGATGACATGTTGCAGTTGTGATGGGAAACATACTGAGGATCTAAATAGTATCTCCATACGCCACATAAAATGTAAAATGCCTTGGGTTATTTTATTACCTCCACCAAGGAGGTTATGTTTTCGCCGGCGTTTATCTGTCTGTCTGTGTTCAAGATAACTCAAAAAGTTATGGATGGATTTTGATGAAATTTTCAGGAGTTGTCAAAAATGTGAAAAGGAAGAACTGATTTCATTTTGGGTGTGATCGGGAAGAAATCCTGGATTCTGTTTCATTCTGGATCACTTTCAAATTATCGATAACATTGGGGTCAATGGGGCCGAAAATTTTATGTCTCAATATCCATTAATTATTGCCCAAAACTTATGCAATTTGACTTGGATTGACAATTGGATCCTCTATCAAATTTCAAAGCTTGTTCTGGATCTGATCCAGATCACGGATTTTATCCCAATCTGTAAATCGCTATATGGGGGAACTGTTGGCAGACGCCTGCGCTCTCCGAGTGCTTTTCTAGTTTTATCAGCTATTATTTAGTTGGAAATGTCCTTTTCCTCAATAACAACAGAAGTGCTGAGCATAGACTAGGCCCTCTTAGAAAATGAAGAGATGTGAGGAAAGTGGCTCATGAGCACATGCATGGGATGCCCAGCCCTTCTTTATAATCATAGATAGAAGGAACTGAAGTTATCTGTTGGCTGTCATTGCTTCCTGCTTACTCTCTTTAGATAATACAGCTTCTATCTGGTCCAGAAAGTTGCAGTAAATGTAACCATCCCTTTAGCAGAAAAGTAGTTGGTAGGCTTGTTCAACAATAGCACACAGGTAGATTTTCTTTTGGACCAAAAGCATATTTTCAAGCCGACTCCATTCCAAAGCCACATGTCGTCCACTATTAATGTTTCCTTTGAGTTGTTGCTGCCAGCCCACCCATCCTCAGCTGGGCGCCATCCAGCCAGGCATCAAAAATGGAGGGCAGACCTCCCCAGGTGGTGATGATTGTGATGAATGCCCAGGACCTGCTTTCCCTCGACACATTGCGTAACGCCTCCCGCCGGCTATTCATCTGTGGGCTACCACACCGTGGCTAATCCAGTTAGCAGAGCAGCCATGGAGCAGAGAAGCCCATTGAGGGAACAGAGTGCATGGGTTTATATTTTCACTTATTAAAATGCCACAGAAAGGCAGCTGCAGTGATCTGTTCAGCAGTTCAGCAGCTTCTCCAAAAGCATATCTTAACATCCACGTTCCCCGCCTCACAAACGTGCTATTCATGTGTTTCTGGAGGCAGCTGTGTGCTACGCTGCAGTCTCATGACTAATCAGTAGAACATTTAAATACTTAAAAAAGAAAACAATTCATTATACTTGAAGTAATGGAAAATACTCAAGTAAAACTAATTGTTTCCAGTTTTCCACTTGTTTTCCAGAGTTTTAGTCTTTCTGTGAAACCAGCTGTCTGTTGTTGAACTGAGCTCTACTATAAAGTTGCAGGTTGCTAAAGCGAAACAGTGAACTCTAGTTTAAAAAAAACATGTCTCTTTTCCTTTATCTGAGAGCCCTTTATTTGTTGCTGCAGTTTTTTGGCTAAGCTTGGAGGGGAAGGAGATGAATTTGGGACTTAGAGTATGCAGTTATAAATATTACAAGAATAAATGTACAAGAAAAAAGAATACTACAAGAATAAAATCAGAATTTTAGGAGAAAAAAAATGCTTAAAAAAATTGTAGTACATAAACATTATGCGAATAAAGTTTACATTTCATGAGAAAATCTGCAGTTTTGCAACAAAAAAAGTGGGTGTCCAGCCGTCTGTCAAGACTGTTTGGATGGCTCTACCATAGATAGGTCTGCCTTACTGGTTCATGATCCCCAAGATCTTATTGACATTTAAAATTTTCATGAAACATGGATGGGATTACAGCAAGATTTGATGGAGCAAACCTCAAATTGTGCATCTTTCCTGGTTCCTACCTGTGCCGTCCACCTGCAGTTACCCAACAGAGGAAGTGCTCCAGGAGGCGGGAGAAGTAGGGAGGTTCGCTGGTGAGACTTAAAGCCCTCCCGAGGCGCTGTCATGGAAGTGATTGTTCTCTTTTGTTAAATTATTATTATTAGCCTTTATTTTACCAGGTTAGTCCCATTGAGATCAAAGATCTCTTTTTCAAGGGAGACCTGGCCAAGAGGGCAGCAGCATAGTTACATTAAAACAACAAACAACACATAAAATCTACAGCATCAAAACTTGCTCACATAAAACACGTGCACACAGATAAGGTAGACTGCAATGATCTCACTAGAGCTTTAAACTCATTCAATGTAACAAGGGCTTAAAGTTGACGTTCAGATTGTATTTTATTCCAAGCAGTAGGTGCTGAAAACCTAAATGATTTCTTGCCCAGTTCGGTTCGTACTTTGGAGACAACAAATAGCAGAGTATCCATAGATCGGAGATTGTGACTTCCTTGTTTCCTTGCTAAAAGACAAGACAAATAGGATGGAGTGATACCCAGAATGGTTTTGTAAATGAATACATACCAATGACTGAGGGGTCGAGCACGTAAAGACGTGCAGTTAACCTTAGAATAGAGTACACAATGGTAAGGGGACTGCAGTTCGTAATGAATCTCAGTGGTTCACACTAGTGCTGGGCGGTATGACAAAAATTTATATCATGGTATTTTTCAAAATTATATCGGTTTCACGGTATATCACGGTATTTTTTTTTTGAAGGCACAACTGGGTGTTAACCACTTTTTCTAATCATTTAGAGAGGAATTGCTGCAGTAAATTGGCTTAGAATTACCTATTTTACTGTCACGAGGAGTAAATATTGTAGAAAAACATTCATATCTACACTAGTATTAATACAGGTTTGCATGGCCTCACAAAATGATACTATTTACAAAGAGGTGGCACTCGTGATTCTAATTAAGTGAAGGCTGATGATAGTTGCAGTTAAAATACAGAACCCTTTTATTTTTCAAATTTTGCAAACAACTTGAAAAACATATTTTGTAAAAAATCAACATTAACTAAACAATGTAAACAACGTTCTAAAATTGTAGCCGCGGGATGCAACATCAGCCTGGTGTTGCCTCCCGCGGCTACAACTTTAGTTCGGCAACATTTGCAGATTATTGTAGTTTGTTGGACGTCGTCTTTTTTAAATCCAAAGAACTTCCACACGACAGACACGGCTCCTCGTTTAGGAAGAAGTTCCTCAGTCTCATGTTGCCGTTCTGGAGCTCCCACTTCGGGATTTTCGCTGTTTGCAGCCATCACCGTTGTTGTGCTTCCAGTGCAACTGCAAAACAGTCCCCTGTCAAACAATGTTCTGCGGTACTTCCGTTCCGCCGCGCGGCGTTCCCAACGTTGTGTACGCTACAGTACATACTCACCGGTATTACGGTATATGAAAAATTCATATCATAAGAAAAATAAACACCGGTATTCAGAATGAACCGGTACACCGCCCAGCACTAGTTCACACTATCTAGCATACGGAAACAATGAGCAGAAGCATTCATATACAAAACATCTCCATAATCAATAACAGGCAAAAAGGTTGTTTCCACCAATTTCTGTTTCACATGAAAAGAAAAGCAAGACTTGTTCCTATAGTAAAATCCTAATAAAAGTTTCAGTTTTTTTACAACATACTGAATGTGCTCCTTAAAAGACAAGTGGTCATCAATTAAAAATCCTAAATATTTAAAAGTAGATACCAATTCAATATGTTGACCATTTCTTGTTAAAATTTTCACAGACAGTGCTGATCTAGCAGTTTTTGAAGTGGTAAAGAACATACATTTTGTTTTGTCTGGATTTAAAACAAGTTGCAGATGACAAAGTTGTTCTTGTACTCTATCGAATGCAAGTTGTAAATACTGAAAGGCCTCAGCAGGAGTGAGTGCTGTGCAGTATATAACGGTGTCATCAGCGTAGAAATGAAAATTTGAGTTTGGAATATTCTGTCCAAGATCATTTATGTAAATAGTGAATAATAATGGGCCCAGCACAGAACCTTGAGGGACGCCCTTGGCGAAATGGATTTTCAGAGACTCAGCGACCACTTTTGCTTCGCTGGATCCTGTCAGTTTTTCCCGTCCATCCGACTGGAGGTCTGCTTCACCTGCCTGTGGAGCAGGGGTCTCATGCTGTCCTGCATGTCTTAGATGTGTCTCTGTTTCAGCACACCTGAATCAGATGAATGAGTCGTGAACAGACCTTTATCTATCTGGATGACAAGCTGATGATCCATTAATTTGAATCGGGTGGGCTGGAGGTGGGCTTTCTTTCTGAACGATTTTATGTGTTTCTGATGGAAACCTGGCTCCATGATGGTGAACTAATACAGTTTTAAGAACTTCTTCCTCCCTACTGTTCATTTTATAACTCCCCTTGGACCACTGGCTGAGGTGGTTGGGCAGCGTCGGTATTTAAGTCCAGCTTTCAGTGTCGGTGGACACCATCTGAGACTTTGGGCCAATTCCAATTCCTCTCTTAACCCTCAATCTCAACCCTCGCCCTTAACCCTCAATTTTTGGCCCTCAATCTTAACCCTTGAAAGTAAGTGTAAGGGCTATCTTGTGACTTAGAAATGGGACACCCCTCGAGTGCAGTTACGTCATCAGACTGAAATGTATCAGAGCCCGTGTTGTCTCTGTATTTCCTGAAATGACTCAGGGATAACATTGAAAAGAGCTCTGTATATTCTCTAAATAATATTAGCAAATAACACAATAGAGGATACATTATTCAGTCCATCGTCGCTACACAACAAGGTATACAAGTAACGTGAAGCCGCCTGGGACCGCCAACGGGACCGGGACCGCTGGCGGGACCGGGACGGCGGAACGGGACCACCGACGAGTACAAGTAACTTGAAGCCGACCTGGACCGCTGACGGGACCCGGACCGCTGACGGGACGGGGACCGCTGACGGGACCGGGACCGCTGACGGGACTGGGACCGCCACGGTCGGCGGACCGGTCCCGTCTGCGGTCCGGGTCGGCTTCACGTTACTTTGTTGTGTAGCGACGGAGGACTGAATAATGTACCGGGACCACCGACGAGTACAACGTGAAGCCGACGGGACCGCCGGTCCGGCAGCAAACATCGTAAAGTAAAAAAATAAATGTTACGCAACAACGATGTTAATCCATGAAAAAAGTCTCAAACAAACACAATAAAATGGTTTCGTAACATTTATATCTTTAAGATATACGAAGATTCTTACGTTTGTAGCTAGCTTCTGGGTAGCCCTTACTTCCAAGGGTGGTGTCGGAAAATCTCAATTTTGAGGGCGATACAGCCCTCAAACTCGTCCCTCAACTTGATGTCCCTTAGAATTGGGACAGCACTTCCCCTTAGCGGGAACGCGCATTTTTGAGATTGAGGGTTGAGATTGAGGGTTAAGGGAGGAATTGGAATTCACCCTTTCTCTCGCTTTGAGCCACAGACATTTATAATCGCAATAAAGTCTCCTGTCCTTTGTGCTCTGATACATCTTCCACCAAAATTCATCCATTCATCCATCCATGCGTTATCCACGCCTGTTTAATCCTATCTAGGGTTCCACCAAAATTCAACAAAGATTTTTTCCAAAAGACTTTAAGACTTCATGGAGTAACACTGAATTATGATCGATTCCTGATTCTCTGTGATTTCACCGTTCACATCTTTTGTGGATCATAGTGCGAACCATAGTGCGAATTACGGGGGGGTTTGACCCCCCCCAATTACAACTTCGACCCCCCTAAAGAAGGGACAAATTGTCATTTTTGTCATCTCTAGAAAATGTTGACCCCCCCCCCCCCCCCCCCCCCAATTGTCATTGTATAATTTGCACTCTGATCCAGACCCTTGGTCAAAGTTTAAATCTCATCCAGTCTGTGGACGGACCGACTCATGAGGGAGGACGTATATTAGACCCGGCGCTGTTCTTCGGTTTAAATGTATATATCAGTGAGATCTGTGACACCCAGATTTCGGACCATTTTGCTGTTTTTTTTTCTGTTACACTGCCAAGCCTAAAGATAAACCATGTGTTCCAGCACAATGAATGGATTGTACGTATTAACTCCTTAACAGCATATCTAGTTTTTCTGCAACTTTTAACGACTCTGTGGCTTTTATCATAATATCAGCCCTGATGATGTATTTCATTTTGAGTTTACTCGTACTGATGTATTGGATGTTTTAAACTAGTGACAGAACTGTGGCCAAATGGTGACACTTGTGCTCTCAGAGAACACTTAGAGATGCTCTGAAAAGAAATCAAAAATGTACCATCTATAGATTACCTTAGAAATTTTTAGAAAGAGTCTATTAGACTCCCAGAGAGCAGTGGAAGCTTCAAAAACACAGTTTTTACTTAGCATTAGGGATGTTCCTGGCGACTAATTTCCCTGTCGACTAAACGAAAATTTTATTTAGGACTAGTCGACTAGACTAGAGCTAGTCTAGACTAGCTCCAGCCTGGAAGTTATCAGTTTCCGTCCCGGCACGGTGTATTCGGGCTCAACATATTCCATTAGCTTCCTGAAGCCTTTACCTTCCACAAAGTTAAGTGGAAGCATATCTTGCGAAGTCATTATCGTGATGAGCTGTGTTATCCTCTCAGACCGGACGGGAGAACACGTCCCCGGGTAAACAATGTCAAATCAGCCTGAGTGTGGCTAGCACCGCTAGCATCAGCAGCCGTCATCTCGTGCAGATTAGCATCCAAATGCTTGAGTCGAATGTGGTCGCGCATTGCTCCAGTCGAGTGATTGTATGCCAGTTGTTTCTGACACAGTCTACATACTACCTTGTTTTCATTTTCTAGATTAAAGTACCACCAAACCGCGCTGGTTTTGCGAGACTATCTTCCCACCGTGCCGTTTTAAAACTCCAGTCTACTCGAGCATTGCCGCGGAGAGGGGGGCTGCTGTCTGACGGCTCTGTAGCCCCGACTAGTGGCGGGAGGCTGTATGACAGTTAAGCAGCCTTGTACACATGAATAAAACACAAATTGGTTTAAACAATTAATATTTCTGGTGCCGACTAGTAAGTGAGCGGACGTTTAATCGTTTAGACGACTAATCGCACGCATCCCTACCTAGCATTTCTGCCAGAAAACATTTTTCTTATGACTCTATTCTCTTATAAATTCCTCCATTGTGCTTTCATTTCCTAGTTGTGGCAAATTGATTTTATTTTTCAAAGAAAAGATTTGAGTGATCAGATCATCTGTTCCTCCTGGTCTTAGATCCTGCTGCTTCTCCTGTTTGTTCAGTGAGTTTGAACCTCTTTACCTAAAATTGTGCAGCAGCTACGATGAACTCACTGCACCCCACCTGGTCTTTCTGAAGATGTTTTTAATTATTTAACCATTGTTGCCATGTGTTGTGGGTTTAATAAATTCTTCCCTGATGTCAGGTTGTGGTACAGCCCCTCGTCTAAAACAATAATATGGATTCTGCTGTCATTTCTAACTTCAGGCCTATTTCTAAACTCTTTTCTCCCTCAGCTCTTATAAAAGGCAGTGTAGAGGCAGAAAAACAGTTCATAGTGATAAATAGAGTTCACGTGATTGAAATGTGTTAAGAAGTTGCATTATTGAACAATATATAAATATACAGGGTTTAAAGATTCGTAATTTAATTTAATAATGTTAAAAATGTTAAAAGCAACAAGTGTGTTAGCTAGCCACGTTTCTTTGTACTTTTGTGGAATAATAACTTTGGATTGAAGCAATAAATCTGGATATCTTTTATGTTTTTCTTAACCACAAAAAGGTTTCTGGAGTGGATTTTTGTGCAACTGCATGACTGGGATAGCCACAAAGACTGCCGGTGGAACGTAACGTCTCGCTAGCAGTAGACTACAGAGTAAGCCATTGCAAAATCTCCAGCACTTCAAACTTCTACAGGCAGTTTTTGATCAATTACAGTCACACCTTGAGTTAAACGGTCCTTCTGAGAAGTTCCAGTCTGGTCTTAAGTTGTGCCAGAGCACAGAGACACCTTTATTTAGAGTTTGAAATGACCTGCTTTTAACCGTAGATTTAGGTAACTCTGCTGTTCTGCTGCTGTCAGATTTATCAGATGTGTTTGACAGAGGAGATCACAGCATTGTGCTATCAAGTTTGAGCTGTGTGTTGGTATTAAAGGTACAGTATATACACTAATGTTTTTTTTAAATAATTTAATGAATATTTTACAGTAGTTAAAACATATTTTAAAAAGGTTGAGGATTTAAAACATATTTGTTTAACTTTAATGACCTCTTACAGCCCACCTGCAGTACCACGACGGACCACCAGCCCTTGTTGCGCGCACTTCTCACCTTTTTAACCCCTGACCCATTTTCATGTCTGCTATTAATGTGAACTGGTAAAGCCTCATACTCCAGGGGGAGCACTGGGGTCTAGACCAGGGATTCCCAAAGTGGGGTGCGCGCACCCCCAGGGGTGCGCAAGCTGCCTCTAGGGGGTGCGCGAGATGAAAAATGTAATGGCGGTCTGATAATTTTTTTTGTTTTCACACAATAAAGATGTGTAAATAAACATTTCCTTTGTAAAATTTTAAATCAAAAACTGTAATTTAATGAAATAATAAATGCAGGCTATTCAAAATGCACGTCATCTTAAAGTGAAGCGTAGAAGAAGAAGTTATATTCTTCTACCACTGCATTTGCACCTAGCTTGTGGCCTCTACTTTATTCATTCTCTAAAATATGCTCAATGCTGTGTTATGATGACGGGTTGTGTTAGTTCCACGGTCATTTAAACTTGCTGCAATTTTTGTTCAATGTTCAAAGTATTCTAACATTTTCCTCAACTTATCTGCTTTCTGCCACTGAGTCTGAGCATGTCATCCATCCTCTTTGCTCTTAAAAGTGGAAGCCTGTGCATAACTTTGTTTCATTATATTGGAACTGTGTTACAGTGTTTCAGTTTAATTTAAACGAGAGAGCGCATTGTTGTGATTGTGATTATTATGTTATATGTGTGTTCTGGTCATTTTAGCATGAATAAACATGGCGACTTTAATATGGCTATAATAAAGCTTGTTGCGTTTTTTTAAGGGGTGGGGGATCGGGGGTGCGTCAACCCGGTTGAGACATAGAAGGGGGTGCGCGGCTAAAAAAGTTTGGGAACCGCTGGTCTAGACCCTCAGACCCACTCCCTCAGAACTAGACTGAAAAACTGAGGTGACAGAGCAGTTTTGGTGGCGGCTCCCAGACTTTGGAACAGTTTATCTTTTTATAGTAGGACTACTAACACACTTGATCTTTTTAAAGTTAAAGTTGAATGTTTTCACTGGCTTTTAGTCCCAGTTGAGCAAATTGTTAGGGTTTTTTTTTAAATGCAGATAAGGTTTTACTTATTTTACTTATGTCATTGTCATCCTTTTACTGCATCAGGTTTTTTTTTGTTCTTAGTTTAATATTTATTGCTGACATTGTTTCATTTTATCTGCACAAGTGTGCAGCACTTTGGTCAGCTCCTTGTAGTTTTGAATGTGCTACATAAATAAATGTTAACTTGACTGACTATTTAGGCAATAAAGCCATAAATATACATTCAGAGAGGCCAAGGCCCTCGCCCCCTCGCCTGTTAAATTGTACCATAACTTTATTCCCATAAGTTTAGATTTATTTTTGTTGCATGGATGCGAGTTCGGTATTGCTGTGCTGACCCGGTGCTGATTGGATATGCTATCAGCAGGAGATGACGTCGTTCAGACATCATTCGGCTTTTCTCATCCACTGCAACCATCACATTCCTGGCAACCGGCCTCAGAAAGACAGTAACCATCTGGGCTTCTTTCATTTTGACCTTGTTACTCTGCTTTGCTTTTGTATCCTTTTTTTCCCCTTCTTCTTTTTTTATTCACATATCTTTATTTATCTGTTGGCAAACAGAAAAAGTAGAACACTCTCTGGTTCAGAGTCAAAGCCTAGCTTGGAACCAGTTCTTAGTTTTTCAGTCAGGAAACAGGTCAGGAGTGAGGGGCGGGATAATTGTGACCAGCCAAAACACTGTATTAGCCATTATTAAGTTACATTTGTGTCAGTTTAGTAGAGAAAAAAACAACAACAAAAGGGAAGTAACAAGGCGTGGACACTAAAATCAGGCAGCAGTGGTCAGTGGAGGAGAGCGTCTCCTTGCACTAAGATCCCTGACTGAGGTGGACAGCTACTCTGAATGTGATACGAAAACAATGCCAGCTCAACTCAATATCTGAAACATCGACCTCTGTGTCAGAAAATAAATCAATTGAGCCATTCTAGCCTCTTTAAAAAGGAAGAATGAAAAAAAAAAATAGTTTCAACATGGATCCCTCAGCAAAACTAATCTGTCTCCGAAGCTGCTCGTAGTTTTTAAATTTTATCAGTAATCTATTGAGAGCATTCTGTCGTGCAACATTACAGTACGGTGTGTAAACTACATACAGCAGGAGCTGAAGAGACAGGCCTCCGGAGAGCCATAAACACATGGAAATGATGAGCCTCCGCTGGCCATGCTGGATGATATCTTCAGAGCACACTGCCTCCCTAAAGCCATCAGCATTCTGGAAAGATGAAACTCGTCCCTCTGAGCAGCTCTGCTTGATTTTACCATCTGGCAGGAGCTCCAGGGCCTTTAAAACCCACATCTCCAGACAGAAAAACAGCTTTTCCCCAGAGCAATCACTGTACTGAACTCTGAAAAACACTCCCTCCCTCCTACTGGCAGCACTTTCACCGCCATAGGAGCGACTCTTAATGCTTATCTGGATCACCCAGGACAGGTGTGCAGCGTTTTATTAGAGCCTGAATGCTATCAGGCCATATTAGTATGCAATAACCTTGGACATCAGCTCTGTGTTGTATTTACAGCTCCTTGTGTGTTGGTCTTGTATTTTAATAGCCATTTACAGTTATTTTTAAAATTGTGGATAGAAGTGTGTGCGTGCGTGGGAGTGTCTGTAATCTTGTTGTGCACTTGTACTGTTCTTGCTGCAATGACAGTAAAATCTTTCAGTACAGTCAGACCCCAGTGACAGACGACAGAAAACCCCAAAGAAGCATTTAATTAAAGTGCATCAGGGACATTTTGATTCCTGTGTCATAAAGCCAACGTTCTTTAAAGTTTGGTGTAATTACTGGT
This sequence comes from Hirundichthys speculiger, assembly GCA_018398805.1. Classification (NCBI taxonomy): domain Eukaryota; kingdom Metazoa; phylum Chordata; class Actinopteri; order Beloniformes; family Exocoetidae; genus Hirundichthys; species Hirundichthys speculiger. Next base: position 169,303 of record JAGFBZ010002027.1, on the reverse strand, counting down.
TTGGCTTTACATTGTTTTTCTCATTCACGTGGTCACACTGCAGAGCTTTTATTACATATGTCCTCCGTATATTCCAGCACCTTGATTTCTACACTCATACACACCTAACAAGCACAATGGAGACCGTGTGGGGTTCAGACACATGATGGATGGAGCTCGAGATCGATCTGGCACCCTTCCATTTAGAAGACAGCCGCCACCCTGCTGATCTACCAACACCCAGCTGATCCACCACCACCCCGCTGATCACCCCCACCCGGCTGATCCACCACCACCCCGCTGATCCACCGCCACCCCGCTGATCCACCGCCACCCGCTGATCCACCGACAACCCGCTGATCCCCCACCCCACCACCAACACCCAGCTGATCCACCGCCACCCTGATCCACCGACAACCCGCTGATCCACCCACCCCGCCACCCCCCGCCACCCTGATCCACCGCACCCCCTGATTACCAACACCCAGCTGATCCACCACCACCCGCTGATCCACCGCCACCCCGCTGATCTACCAACACCCGCTGATCCACCACCACCCCGCTGACCACCTGACAACCCGCTGATCCACCGCCACCCGCTGATCCACCGCCACCCCCTGATCCACCCCACCCGGCTGATCCACCGCCACCCCTGATCCACCGACACCCCGCTGATCCACCAACCACCAGCTGATCCACCACCCCACCCCGCTGATCCACGCCACCCCGCTGGATCCACCAACACCCAGCTGATCCACCGCCACCCCTGATCCACCACCCCGCTGATCCACCGCCACTTCGCTGATCCACCGACACCCCCGCTGATCCACCAACACCGCTGACCACCGCTACCCCGCTGATCCACCGCCATCCGGCTGATCCACCGCCACCCCGCTGATCCACCGCTACCCCGCTGATCCACCACCACCTCGCTGATCCACCGACACTCCGCTGATCCACCAACACCCAGCTGATCCACCACCACCCCGCTGATCCACCGCCACCCCGCTGATCCACCGCCACCCCGCTGATCCACCACCACCCCGCTGATCCACCGCCACCCCGCTGATCCACCAACACCCTGCTGATCCACTGCCACCTTGCTGAACCACCCCCACCCCGCTGATCCACAGACACCCCGCTGATCCACCGCCACCCGTCTGATGCACCACCACCCGGCTGATCCACCGACCACCCCGCTGAACCACCGCCACCCCGCTGATCCACCGACACCCCGCTGATCCACCAACACCCAGCTGATCCACCACCACCCCGCTGATCCACCGCCACCCCGCTGATCCACCAACACCCAGCTGATCCACCGCCACCCTACTGATCCACCGTCACCCCGCTGATCCACCGCCACTTCGCTGATCCACCGACACCCCGCTGATCCACCAACACCCCGCTGATCCACGCTACCCCGCTGATCTACCGCCATCCGGCTGATCCACCGCCACCCCGCTGATCCACCGCTACCCCGCTGATCCACCACCACCTCGCTGATCCACCGACACTCCGCTGATCCACCAACACCCAGCTGATCCACCAACACCCAGCTGATCCACCACCACCCCGCTGATCCATTGCCACCCCGCTGATCCACCGCTACCCCGCTGATCCACCACCACCCCGCTGATCCACCGCCACCCCGCTGATCCACCAACACCCTGCTGATCCACTGCCACCTTGCTGAACCACCCCCACCCCGCTGATCCACAGACACCCCGCTGATCCACCGCCACCCGTCTGATGCACCACCACCCGGCTGATCCACCGACACCCCGCTGAACCACCGCCACCCCGCTGATCCACCGACACCCCGCTGATCCACCGCCACCCCGCTGATCCACCGCCACCCCGCTGATCCACCGACACCCCTGATCCACCACCCCTTGCTGATCCACCCCCACCCGCTGATCCACGACACCCGCATCCACCCCACCCGCTGATCCACCGCCACCCCGCTGATCCACCACCACCTCGCTGATCCACCGACACCCCGCTGATCCACCGCCACCTCGCTGATCCACCGACACCCCGCTGATCCACCGCCACCTCGCTGATCCACCGACACCCCGCTGATCCACCGACACCCCGCTGAACCACCACCACCTTGCTGATCCACCCCCACCCCGCTGATCCACAGACACCCTGCTGATCCACCACCACCCGGCTGATGCACCGACGTCCCGCTGATCCACCGCCACCCTCGGGTTACGTGGTGACTCTGGGAGAACAGTGTGGGTTTTAACTAATGTTATTTATACCAGAATAAAAATAAAAAGTGTGTTTTCGACACTTGATTTAGCATTCAAGAGTAGATATATTTCATTGACCCATACTTGACATATTATAATAATTCTGTATCATCTAATTTTTTGCTGTCATGTGACAACACAAGCCTTTCCAAACTTTGTTTTTGAGATCTAGTCAGTTGTTGAACAGTATTATATCGTGGGCACCCAGTAATAACAAATGACTTACAGAATAATACTCTTCTTCTTCCATTAATATACCCTTCGGATTCCCAGTTATCAAAATATTTCAAATCTCAACAGTAATTTAGCATTTCGAATCCCTTGGTACCCCGTACAACATTCAAATTCCAATAAGAGCCTGAAGTATTGTAGAAGTTATGAGTTATATGAATTTAAAACAGCTGTTAGAAAGCTTGACTGAATCAGTGATACCAGAGCTTCACCTCGGAGCCAAAACTTTGCTTATTACCCAATGGATCATCTTCCTGTGGTCATAAAAACCATGAATTTACAAAAAGTTAATATATTGAAGCTTTTGGTGTCACAATCAGAAGATCAAAACATTTTGACATAAAATTCCTATTTTATGTCCTAAAATTATAAACTTTTGTCATAAAATCTCAAACTACACAAACCTCTGACTTTTGACCTCAAATTATTATTTGTTGTAAATCATAAAATTTAAACATATTGTAGTTTTTTGACAAAAATTCTCTTCTTTTTGTGGTGAAATCATGACTTTTATGAAACTGCACATTTTTTTTCTGTAAATATCCTAAATATTTTTAATGTACGACTGCTACTTTTGATGGAGAAATAATTACAAGTTGAGGTGTATTCAGATTATACAGCAGCTTCAGAGAAATATGAAATCTCACAACTAGATCATCACTTTTCCTCTGGTTGATGCCGTGAAGCACCACCTTGACTCTGTCTCGGTGTGACCCACGTATTGCAGTTATCAATCAGGGAGCATGAAGATCAGCACTTTGCTGTGTTCAAGAGCCTGTGGGCACAAGTGCATCCTGGGACAGAGAGTGTGTTTGCTGTATGTGTTAGATTGTGAGTGTAGGTTAATAACCAAACACCATCTGAGCACAATCCCATGGGCATCACATAATACTTCTATGCACAATTCTACACAATTAGACTTAATGAGTGAGGTTCCACTCAGCCCTGATTATGCCCCCCCCCCCCCCCCTCACACACACACACACACACACACACACACCACCACCACCACCACCTCCACACAGTTTTTCCACTGGATGATTTTTCCATGTAGATGGACACACACACACACACACACACACACACACACACACCACACACACACACACACACACACTTACTTTTTATATTTTATATCTGAAAGAGGACAGCTGCTGATTTCCTGGCACTGTCTGTCCAATTGCAGTTGTAATTTTCTGTATGAAGTGACTGACATAGTTTAACATTTTAGGTCAATATTGATACAAATTTTTTTTCTGATAAAGACGACACGACCAAAAATTTCCTGAATCATTGGAATCTGAGTTGAAACTATTTGTCTTTGTTTCCAGCAATACTTGTGAACTACGTCAGAGACGTTAGGATTACCAAACTTATTTTCTCTCTCTCTCTCTCTCTCTCTCTATATATATATATATATATATATCTATATTATTTTTATTTATAGAATTTTTTTATTTGTTTCTACAAGGTCTGAAGTTTACATACTCTAAGGTTACTATGCCTTTAAACATTGGCCCCAATGGCCGCTCCATGTGTTACCTTGCTCTGGACTGATGTAACTGCCTGGCCGTTGTTCTAGCAATATGTTTTTCAATATTTTTGTCATAAAATCCCCCAAGCCTCTACTTTTCTCTTCTCTTTTCTTTTCTCTGCTCTGGAATGATTGATATATATATATATATATATATATATATTTATATATATATATATATATATATATATATATATATATATATATATCTATATATATATATATATATATATATATATATATATATAGTGTAAGCAGTCAAGTCGCATCAGAGCATCGGGCCGTACAGTGTGAGAGCATTACTCGTGGGCTGCAAACTTTTGAACTCAGCGATCTAGTGTGAGATAGGGCTGAGTCAAACGATTTAAAATATCACACAGTGTATGCCCAGCCTTAGGCTTCAGGTAAACATGTACATTTTAATCGATGCAAACATTTTTGGAGCGGAGCGCGGAGCGGAGCGGAGCGGAGCGGGGTGCAGTGTTACTGGAGCGCTGAGCGGTTATGGGTGGAGCGGCGTTTTGCGACTTTGAGGGAAGAGCGGAGTGGTGACAACCTTTGTGAGCGAGGAGCGGAAATTATCGCCGCTCCACTCCGCTCACTTGCTCTGTCCGGGGGGCTGGCCCAAAAAGGTCTATACACAGTGTATGCGCACGAGAATAGAGCGTTTTTGATTGGCTCTTTTGATCGGCTTTAATGACAATTCTGACCGATCCCGATCATATGCATATTGGCCGATCCGATCAGGTCACCGATCGATCGGAGCACCCCTAATATATATATATAGATATATATATAGATATATATATATAGTATATATATATATATATATATATAGATATATATCTCTCTATATATATCTATATCCATCCCATCCATTTTCTATACCCGTTTATCCTTGAAGGGTCACGGGGATCTGCTGGAGCCTATCCCAGCCATCTACGGGCGAAAGGCAGGGGTTCACCATGGAAGGTCGCCAGTCCATCGCAGGGCCTATATATATATATATATATATATATATATATATATATATATATATGTATATATGTATTATATATATATATATATATATATATATATATATATATATATATAAATGTTTTCATAGCTGGTTCCATAATAAAGGTGTCTGGTAGCAGAAGGTCCGTCCTCCAAATCTACTTTTAGATATTCTAGGAACGACGAGTAATCCTGAACTCTGAGAGCGGAGAGCTCTATTAGGAGCATAACGTGCTATCAGGGCTTGTAAATAGCGTGGAGCTATGCCATTAAGGGCCTTATATGTGAGAAGCAGAATTAATTAATTAAACTCAATTTGAAATTTCACGGGAAGCCAATGGAGGGAGGCTAACACGGGAGAGATGTGATCTTGCTGATGGATTCCTCGCCGCTGCATTCTGGATCAATTGAAGGCTATTCAGCGAGCTTTTTGGACATCCTGCTAACAACGCATTACAATAATCCAGTCTAGAGCTAACAAACGCGTGGGTTAATTTTTCGGCATCACCCTGGGAGAGGATGCTCCTAATCTTGGCAATATTTTGGATTTGAAAAAAGGCAGTCTTGCAAACCTGATTAATATGCTGCTTAAATGACATATCCTGATCAAAAATGACTCCAAGGTTTTTCACAGCTGTGCTGGAAGCCAGCGTTAACCCAGTTAATCCATTCCTCAGGTGTTTGGGACCAAAGACAATAACCTCTGTTTTATTCGAAATTAGAAGTAAAAAGTTAGAGGACATCCAGGACTTAATGTCATTAAGACACCCTTGAAGTTTAGCTAAAGGTTTTGTTTCCACTGGTTTCATAGATAAGTACAGCTGCGTATCATCAGCGTAGCAATGAAAGTTTATGCCATGGCTCTGCATAATTTTTCCCAAGGGCAACATGTATAAAGTGAAAAGGACTGGTTCCAGAACTGAACCCTGTGGGACGCCATTGCAGACCCTAGTCCGTGTAGAAGAAACGTCATTAACATGGACGAACTGGAACCTGTCAGATCAGTATGACTTAAACCAGCCTAATGCTGTCCCTTTAATTCCAACAGTGTGCTCTAATCTATGCAGCAAAAGGCCGTGATCAACGGTATCAACCCTTATGAAAGGAAAATATATTTATCAATATATTACTTGAAATATATTTTAATATATTGTAATATATTATGTTTCCATTACATTTTCCAATACATGATATATTAGAAATACATGGAATAATATATTGATGGTGCATATATTACACAATATATTATATATTCATGTAATATATGGCAATATATTGCAGAATATACAAATGATTGCCGCTTTCAATATATTGAAATATATTAAACCTGAATATATAATATATGTGTTTATACATGCCAAAATATATGCAATTTTATATTTATAAATATCCATTATAATGTATTCAGATTTATATGGGAAAATGTATTAGTAATATATGTAAAGATATAGTTTCACATGTATGTTTAATATATGGTAGAATATATTTTAAATATATCTAAAAATATATGGAGACATATATGAAGTATATTTACAGCTATGTATTCAATATATTGTGGAATACATTTTATATATGTAAAATTATATGGAAACACAAACATGAAATATATGTACTGATATGTGTTCAATATATTGTGGAATATATTTTGTGTGTAAATGTATGCACAATATATGTGTACATTAGAGGTGTCCCGATCCGATATTCGGATCGGATCGGCCGCCGATATGAGCAAAAAATGCGGATCGGTATCGGATCGGCAAGCCCTAAAAATGCCGATCCAGACTCCCGATCCATTTTTTTTTTCCAACGTCCGTTCCGGGTTTTCCAGCGCACCGCGCAGCGCATTATTCAGATAACCCATTCCAGGTTTCCCTAATATCCGGTCCGCATTTTCCAGCACACCTTCAGCACACGAGCATCTCCCTCCCCAGTGTTGCCAACTTAGCGACTTTGTCGCTAGATCTAGCGACTTTCCAGACCCCCCCTAGCGACTTAATTTGTAAAAGCGACTAGCGACAAATCTAGCGACTTTTTCTGGTGATTTAGCGACTCACTGGCACTCAAACCGCTAGGTTTGAAGCCATCACTTGGCTGCTGATGGCTGCTGTGTGCCTCGCAAGCCGCGCTTCTCTCTCTCTGTCGGGCACAGTGCACAGCCAGAAACAGAAACACCCCGCCCCCCGTGCGAGACAACTCGAGCTAAGTGGATGGCTTTAAACTAGCGTTTTTTGAGTGCGCGTGAGTCTCAAAATCACCAGAAAAAGTCGCTAGATTTGTCGCTAGTCGCTTTTTACAAATTAAGTCGCTAAGGGGGGGTCTGGAAAGTCGCTAGATATAGCGACAAAGTCGCCAAGTTGGCAACACTGCTCTCGGGCTCTCCCACAATAACACACAAGCTTCCGTCTCTCTTGGTTGCTAGTCCCGCCCCCTAACCTATTCTACCCAATAACCTGCCTGCCTCAGCTCGAGATGCATTCAATGAACTCATGTAATCCGAACAACAGAACATCTAAACAATAACAGAGCATCATAACATGAACATAATGTCCAGGGTTGCTACAATATTCTGTATTCCAAGACGAGCAAAATGGCGGAAAAGCGACAGCGTGGGCTGGCTGAGATGTGGCAGCTAGCAGCGCCAAAAACCAAAAGGAAAAAGGATGTACCAGGTAATTATATAATGTAATCCAGATTTAATAAATAATTTTGTAATCTTGTAACTTCAAGGCCCATTCTAATGTATTGTAGAATCAGATTAATATCAAGGACGTTAATGTTATCATAAACCAAGCAAACATGGAGTTATAAAATAACCAGTTTATTTTCATTTGATTTGTTATTAAATACATGTATCACACTTTGATCTTTCAAACTTGCAATTACTTTCTTTACTCTTGTTTAACAAAAGACATGCAACGATATGGCTAGGGTTATTTTAATTAAAAAAAAAAAAGGTATCTGAAGATCCCATTTTGCGTCTCAAAATGCTGGAAAATGCGTCTCAGAGAGTCTAGAATTTCAAAAGTTTCTCGTTACCAACCAATGTGTATTATTCAAATGCACCTAATTCAGCTGGCTAGTTATTATCAGGAGTAAAACCCTATTCAGCATGAGTCTGACAACAAATTAAGTTGATTAAATGACTTAAAACTTTAATACATGCTCAGATAGGCCGGTATCGATACCGGCAGAGATCGGTATCGGAACGGAAGTACAAATAAATATCGGTATCGGATCGGAAGTTCAAAATACTGGATCGGGACATCTCTAATATATGCATAGATCATATATATGTATTAATATATACACATATATGATCTATGCATATATTGCAATATATGCATAGATCATATATATGTATTAATATATATACACATATATGATCTATGCATATATTGCAATATATGCATAGATCATATATATGTATTAATATATACACATATATGATCTATGCATATATTGCAATATATTGGAAAACATAAATACTAAATCCCATATATGGGAATATATTGTCTAATACATTACATTATATTTGGCAATATATTGCAATATATTTTTGTTTCGTAAGGGAAAAGCAGAACTGTGATCACTGATATATATATATATATTAGGGCAGTCAAAGTTAACACGTTAATAACGCGTTAACGCAAATTCTGTTTAGCGACACTATTTTTTTTAACACGAGATTAACGCACACAGGTTTCTGTAAATATGACCCTCGGCCAAAAAGTGTATTTACAGTCAACGTGTGGGACAGACATGGCGACAGAAAAGGGTCTTATGAACGGAAGGTTTAGCTTTAAGGTGCTGCCAGATGGGTCTGTTGACAAGAAATAGGTTATTTGTATTTATTGTCGCTGTGAATTGAGTTACCGGATGATAAAGTTAGTTTCACATCCGACATTCACTTGTTTTTTTTCTCTTTAAACTTTGATAGCGTCATGAAAACGGCACTGATTTCATTCAGGTTGGTATCATTTTTGTAGATATAAGTATGCCAGACATTTCACAAGGGTCATCAACCCTCCAAGATCAGTGATTGTGGCTAAAACTCTAAGGAACAGCTCTGAATGTCCTTCTGAGTACCTGCTGCTGCTGCTGCTGGAGTTTAGGGACCATCAGCAAATTACTGCAGTCAAGCAGCAGCTCCGACAAAACACACTAAGAAGCTGATGAATTAAGCCCCCAAAAAGTACGGTAGCTTTGATGGACTTCTGGTTTTCAAACTAAAGGCAGAAAAAAAAAAGGCAGATCCCCATGACCCTGTATAGGACAAAACGAGTATAGATGATGGATGGATAGATGGATAAACAGAACATTAAAAAATGCGATTAATGTGAGATTAATCGCAAGTTAACTATGAAAATCTTTGGAATTAATCGCGATTAAAAATTTGAATCGACTGACAGCCCTATTATATATACACATCAACCATTCCAGTGGTTTGGCAAGTTGTTTTTTTTCTCATCCTATTCGTCAGGTCCGTCCCTTGTAAGCCATCAGAAGGAAGAGCCACTTCAGAAGAAAAGGCTGTAAATTTACATTTTGTATTTTTTCTTTCAGTTACAATGGAAAGCTTCCAAATATCTCCAAAAAACCCTCTAGTCTACCTTCAAATGTAATTTACCTTCTGGTAAGTTTCTGGAAGGTTTACCAGTAATTACGGCCCCTTTCCAGCCTTAATTTGCTCAGTACTTTGGCATAAGAACCACAAAAATAATGAATAGAGTAACTATGATAAAGCTGTATGTCGGCCAAACACACTCATGATTGCCAGTTCATCTGGACTGAAACATACAGCTACACAATGTTTGAATTGAGGTCGTAATGCTTTCTACTACTTATGCTTGTGTGCAGAGAAATGAAAGCCATTTAAAGACTACCATATTAAAGGAAATACCAAAATATATTAACTCCCAGGAATCAGGGGCGGCGCTAGGGGGTAGCTTGCAGTTGCTATAGCAACCCCAAAATATGGCCTAGCAACCTCAAAGCAACCCCAAGAATGGAAACTATTAAAAATTGAAAAAATCTTAATTGTATTAAATAAAATAGAAATGGTGACAATTTAATTTAAAATTAATTTCATGTGTCTTTGTTTTAAATTAAAATAAAAGGAAGACAATTAAAAACGATGAGAGAGAGAGAGACTCGTCTCGCGAGAGCTGGCCTGCAGGGGTCACGCCAAGTCAGCTTGGGAAAAAAAAAACACAGGCCGTTGGAAAAAGTGACATCAAAATGGAGCGCTATCTGTTGAAGCGTAAGTCTGCCAGATCTCCTCTGATGTGTACTTATGTGAATATTAACTGGTTAAAATGTGATGAACAGGTTATTGTTAAATGATTTGTAGTCTAGGCTGTTAATGTGCATTTCTCACTGCTGTGCTATGACTATATGGTAAAATTATAATAACGAACTTCAAATTGATTTTTTTTTTCTGTTTCATGGTATCCGCGCTAGTTTCAGACAGGTAATGACATACATATCCATATTTATGCTATTTAATTGGTATTGCAGTAAATTGTCCAGCAACTCCATACAATTGTTTAGCAACCCCTAAGCAACTGCAATGAAAATGTTTTGCTGCCGCCACTGCCAGGAATATGGATACTTCATACTGGGTTTCAGAGTCTCCATCAGCTCCAGATTCTTTGCATGTAAACCTTCTCACTGGGGTTGCTTGATTTGTAGTCCATAACACGCTTTACTTCAGAAGCCCATTTCCCAACAACTGACGCAGACCTTGTCAATCTGGGTGACATCTGAACCAACATGATTTCATTTAGATGTCTTTCACCCATAATTTTCTGAAGTGGGTGACTGTAGAGGATGCCCCTGACACAGTCTAGCACATACAACAGTGTCAGCTCCATAACAGACCAAAACTAAGCAGCTGGAATAGTTCATAGGAACCGGGCTGAAGTTTCTTCCTATCATTTTGTCATGCTACATGCTAGGATTGGTGCATCGTGGTGTGTGCATAAATTGTCTGTTTCTAAATCATCACGCAGCCCCCTGTACAGGGGGCTCTCGTGATATAGTGGTTAATTCAGTATGTGTTTGGAAAATACAACATTTATGGCATAAGAAAAAATAGATGGAGTTTGACTTAATTCTTCAAAACAATGAAATTGTTTGGAAATAAAATTTCACTGTTGACATCTTTCAGTGGTACACTCGCAGTAAATCCTCTGGATCTCTATCTGGGACTTTACACTGGGCTGTTACCTTCAGAAAACAAAATATCCAATATCCTCCAGCTAATACAGGGCAGGAATCAGCGTGACCGCAACTCTCTGTGTTTATCTGATGTCACACAAAGTTCAGAGTGAGGTCGGTGGCAAACAATGCCCTCTAACACAATAGAGAATCTCTTTGTATTACCCTGTAAACTCATAGATGCTTTCCAGATGGGAACATTTGCTCTGTGGCTATCCTTCTTGAGTTATGGAGGCCGGTGCGTGAAGTGGCATAAGTCTGGACAGTCATGGATGTCAGGCTAAACATCTTTTACACACAAGATAGATGAACAGAGAAGTGAGTTTCCAGGCAAACAATGCATTCCTTTGTCATACAATCGGATCACTCGAGCAAACTTAGGTTGGACAGTCAAAGATTGTCTAAACACAGAGCTGTATGTTTGACTCAAAACCACGAAGATTCAGTGCTGCAGAGTTTAAAAAAAAGACCAGGAAAGTTCGGTCCAGCTGCTCTTGTGTTAATGACTGCTCCAAGGTTCCATCCGACGTGACCGAAAACGTCCAATCTCATTTTCAGTCCGGGAACACCCTGACCCTTTTACCTGGTTTCACTGTAATGAATCATGCTGTCTGGGAACTTACATCATTACTGTTTAAACTTTTCAAAGAGACACAAACTTTCTTTCCAGCTGGAACATGGAATTTAGTCTTTTGTTTATTATGACCTTGTCAGATTTTCCAGAAAGGACACATCTTCATTTTCCAAAAGTCTGAAATGGGATTTGTTTATCAGGTGATGGCTGACTTTTTTTTTTTTTTTAATCAGCTCTGCCAGCTCTTTTAGTAATTATAATCTACCTTTATACTGCATGAGGATTCACAAAACATGTTTAGGGTATTGAAGGGGCTGAGGCTGCTGAGATGAAACAGTCCTTCTCATCAAAAAAAACCCTACCATCTGCCCCAAAACAGCTGAGGTCTGGCAGGGTATACAACACCCTGACCAACTTTAAGGGAGCTTCATCTGAGGCCGGTTGGACTAACTCCTCAGTAGCAGAGGAACTAAACTATTTCTTTACCCATTTTGAGAATGGGAAAGCCCCATACTTGCCATGCAACTCCCCCAGACCTACAACCCCCCTACAACCTCATTCTCCAGGAACGCCAAGAAAGACACGTCCTTGAGATGGAAGCAACCCAAAGAGAGCAACCGGCCTGGATGGAGTAATCAGGGAGGTACTGAAAGCTTGTGCCTACCAGCTGGAAGGTCTTTACTAACATTTTCAACCTCACTCTGGTGGAGGCAACCATCCCTCCCTGCCTCAAGTCAAGAACCATTGTCCCAGTTGAAAAAAAATCCGTCATTGACAACCTGAATGACTACAGACCCATCGCATTAACAGCAGCAGTCATGAAGTGTTTTGAAAGACTTGTGACTCAGCACATCGAAGAACTCCTCCCGCCCACATCCAACCCCTGCCAGCTCGTATGGAGAGCAAACAAATCAACAGAAGATGCCATCAGCATTGCCCTCCACAAAATTCTGGCCCACCTGGAGCAGTTAGAAAGGATGCTCTTTGTTGATTATAGTTGTGCCCTCAACACAATAACTCCTAAATTCCTGTCTGACTCCTCTGCCTGATTTGGACTTCCTCCACCTGTGTCTGGATCAAACACGTTCTTCCAGACTGTCCACAAACCACAGGACTTGACTCTCACTCTTCCTTTACTCTCAGCACTGGTTCCCCCACAAGGCTGTGTATTGACTCCTCTCCTGTAAATTCATGACTGTACACCAACTCACTCCATAAACACTATCATAAAATTTACTGATGACTCAACTGTCATTGGGTTGGAGCAACCTAAAGCTAATTACACCTAAAAAGATGGTGATAGATTTCCAGAGAAAGAGGACTGATCAACTTCCTCTCATCATCAATGGCACCTAGGTAGAGAGGGTTCAGACCTTGAAGTTCCTCTGGACTTACATCTCCGAGGACCTCCCCTGGACAATGAATATTGGTGAAGAAGCTCCAGCAGTGATTGCACTTCCTAAGACTGCTCTGAAAAAAAAAAAAAAACCCACCTGGAACAAAAGCTGCTGCTACCATTGAGAGAGTGCTAGTGCACTTTGGCACATCAGCTGCTCTACAGGACGAGGCAACAGAGGGTAGTTAGACCAGCAGAGAAGATCACTGGCTGCCTACTGCCACTCCCACCAGGACATCTCCACCGTCCACCGTCGTCTGGGAAACGGTGCAGGAGGATAAAGGCATGGACTAGTAGACTCAAAAATAATATCTTCCCACGGGCCATCAGATCTGCAAACTCAATATCCACACAGACTTGGTAGCTGTCGTATATTTAAGGGTGTTTTTTTTCCTAAATGTCTGTTGTACACTATCTATAATTGAATAACAAAGCGCTTTACAGAGTCTGTGCTTTTAATTCCATTGTACAGTTTTTTGTGTAACGACAATAAATCTATCTATCTATCTTGGGAATTACAGCCATTTTAAGCAAAGCACCTCCATTTTTAAGGGCTCAAAAGTATTTGAAGAGTTTGTAATTGGCCAAATACAACTTGACCTAGCAGTATACGAACAGGAGAAGACTGGCAATTTTAAAACCACAACACAAGAAAATCTGGGACAATGTGAAAAATGTCTTTGCAGAATGAGGTTTTTATTGTCTTGATGAAAAATCCATGGATGTCCCTGGAAAAGATGTGGTCTTGACGGCTGCTATGTTGCTCTGAAATCTCGGTGTACTTTTTCTCTGCTTTAATGTTGCCTTCACAGAGGTGGAAATGAACTTTGCCAAGGGCACTGGTACAACCTGTACCATTACAGAGGCTGGCTTTTGGAGTTATTGCTTGATAACAGTCTGGATAGTCCTTTTCATTTGCTTTGGAGCACACATTGGTCACTTCTTCTCGAGATTTGGAGTACTGACTCGTCTGAGCACGATACCAGAGCGAGAAGGTCCAGATGCATCCCGATGCCCAGCGACATTAGCACCACGACTGGACAAGGTTAACATATGGCTTCTTTTTTTTTTACATAGAAAGGTTTTAAATGGTATTTGTGAATATTGCTCAGTATCGTAGTGTAGTGACAAAGGTTTGTCGCAGTAATCCTTTGTCCATGTGGTTTTATCAGCTATTAATGAATAACAATTCTTGATTAAGTGTTAAGTGATTACGTGTTTACCCAAGAACTCCCTCCAGATTTCTTGACTAGTTTAATTATATTATGCCATGTAGAAGGTGAAATGTGCAAATCCCTTCCAATCTTTCTCTCACAGTTCAATTATTGTCTCACACAAATTTCTTGCGGTTGAAGCTTCAAAGCTGTGGAGGCTATTTGGGTCATTATCTTCTGAAAACATTCGTTCCGGGATATGAACCAGGGCTTCAGTCTTGGCTAGTTTTTTTTTTTTTTTTTTTTAAGACATTTTTGATATTGGGCTTCCATAACTTTCGACTATGAAAACTGTTATCATGTGTGACAGAATAACTGTCCATTTGAAATGAGTTTTCTCTTACAAGAGACGGAGCCTTCAGTTATCTCTTGTGGAACCAGCTCCCAGTTTAGGTTCAGGATGCAGACATCCTATTAAGATTAAAACTTCCCTTCCCTTTTATGGGCAGAATTTCTTGACACAATCAAGGGGTGAAGGGGATCCAGTTAGGGGGATGGTCATGTGACTGTCATTCGTGGCACTACACTGAATAAACTACATGAAATTCTGAACCAAGATTATTTTTTTATTCATACATTCTGTCTGTTAACAAAAACTATGACTTAATAACCTGTTAACTATGTTAAGATAGTACTCATTATATATGAAACAGTATTTAAATTATGAACTCAAATATATGAAGATGTAGCACACTCATAGGTCTACTTTAGGATGCGTCAAAGTTATTCTTATGAGCTATGATGCTATTTTCTTTTTCATTTCATCTCTATTCAAGACATATGTAATACTCGTCTTTCCCAGGATTGTTTGTGAAATTTTCACTTACATTTCACTGCAGACCAAGTTAATCCATGGGCGTGCCCCTCCCCACTCCACCTAGTAACTGCAGAGACATTTTTGCTATTTAGTGGCGTTTTCAGGTCCCGTAAACCTCCCCGAGCCTCCATGTCAACAATGATGGATGAAAATCCATAATTTTTGTAGCTGATGGAGTGTTGGAGCCTAAGCATAGTCATATTATTATTACCTTTATTTAAACTCGGAGATACATTGAGGTAGAGACCTCATTTACAATGCAGCCGAGTGAAACAACAATAACAACAATTAAGGCACTTAGACACAAAAAAAATGCCAAAGAGAAACTTACATAAAAGTAACGACAAGAATTTAAAAACACAGTAAAATTACAATTAAAATTTAAAAAAAAATAAATAAATACATGAATAATTAAAATTTAATTTAAATATAGTTAAAATGTAGTTAAAATGTAGAACAATAATCAGGTAAAACAGGAACAGCTAGAAGTAAAATGTGATACAGTTAAAGATTTAAATTGCCCTATGGATAAAAATGATGAAAGCTTGAAATAGTTCTGCATGTTATTCCAAGTTGCAGGTGCACAATATGAAAAACTGGATTTTCCAAGTTCACTAAAAACAGCTGGCACCTGCAGCGTAATCCAATCACGAGACCGAGTTTGATAAGAGCCCTCATTAAAAGAAAGCATGGAACTAATGTAAGGAGGTAAAAGACCATTAAGAGCTTTATAAATAAATAAAGCTATATGAGCTAGCTACATGACAACTTAACCACCATGAACAGTTTTTCATGTTTTATGCCACCACCTTTTGCCTGAAGAGAGCTGGGATGGTCTCCAGCAGATCCCCGTGACCCTGCAGAGGATTAAGGGCACATAGATAATGGATGGATGGATGGATGGATGGATGGATGGATGGAACTACCAGGCCACTCGAGACTCTGCTCTGGTGCAATTTTCAGGATTTGGGACAACTGCTTGCATTTCAGGACCGCCCCAAATCTTTTGGGACACCTGGTCACCCTACTCACAGATGACTTCTTGGGAGGGCTTTTGAATCCTGTTTGACTGGGAGGAGGTCCTGAGGCAGACCAGGACCCACTGGAGAAATCGTATGTGTTGGCTGACCTGGGAACTCAGTGGTTTCCTCGTGGAAGAGGTGGCTGGGAACAGGGATTTATAGATGGACAGACTTGCCTTTTGGTTTGGTGATATATGTCTGAACTCCTGGGGGACCTCCCTTGATACGTGGAGAAATTCTTGTTATCCTGGTCAATTTCCTCTTCAAGTATCGACCATTGGTTCTGTCATCAGCTTTGTGTTTCTCATTACCTCCACCATGGAGGTAATGTTTTCGCCGGCGTTTATCTGTCTGTCTGTCTGTGTACAAGATAAATCAAAAAGTTATGGATGGATTTTGATGACATTTTCAGGAGTTGTCAGAAATGTGAAAAGGAAGAACTGATTCCATTTTGGCTGTGATCCGGAAGAAATCCTGGATTCTGGATCACTTTCAAATGTTCGATAACATTGCGGTCAATAGGGCCGAAAATTTTGTTTCTCAATATCTCCGTTAATTATTACCCACAACTCATGAAATTTGACTCAGGGATTGACAATGGGAACCTCTATCAAATTTCAAAGGCTGATCCGGATCTGATCCAGAAGGCGGATTTTATCACAATCTGTAAATCACTATATGGGGGAACTGTTGCAGTTCTAGTTCTAGTTTTCTTTGTGTTATGGCAAATATCACCGGATCAATCTCTTTTGCACTTGTTGGCAACTCTTTCATGTCCTCTACAAGGTGTCCCACAAACTGCATCAAAGATTTGATGAAATTTGTTGGTTTCCTTTGCAAGGGTGCTTTTTAGGAAATGGCATTATATGAATGCTTTACAACTGAAATGAACTGTACTAAATTTGAACTAATTGGATTATAATAAATTGGATTTAACTGAAATATAACTGAATTATAGTTGGACTGAATTTGATTGCATTGAACTTGTTTAGCCAGTAAAGTGCCCTCAGATGACTTTTGTTGCTGGTGCTATGACAATAAACATAATCAAATCTAATTTCTCTCCAAACAGAATTATCTTCTGTTCCGTTTTCTCTTTTCTTGTCTTCTTTGTACTGGCCAGGAAGTTTTAATTTTGTTTCAGGGACTGAGGTCATCAGCAGTGACCTCCACATTCATCTTCTGCATTTCTGTTCTCAGCCTGCTGTGCTTACACACAGAGAAAGTGTTGTTTGTTGGGAGAAGTTCAGCTCCACAACAGATAACAACAGATTATGTCAGACTTTTTTCAGTCGTTGTCACTTTGGTTCAACGCTTTTGAAGACATTCCAGCTTTTTCTCTGAAGGGAAAAGACTCTTTGTGGCGCTGACTCTCCTCTCTTGAGATTTATTCTTGTTGTCCCTTCTCTGTGCTGACATTGTGCAGACGCCGGTCTGTGTTTTCTCAAACATTTGCTGGGTGGAAGGAAGCCATTAAACACAACTGTGTTAAACTCATACAGCCCTGTTTTCAGGACCTGAGCTTATGTTGAAAAGTGAGCTTTTATCTCCTCAGCTGAACATGCTTCAGGAGTTCTGCTCCCTCCGGGAACAACCTGTCGTGTTGTTAGTTTGAGAACTTTGGATACAGTTTTGAATCCAGACAATGCTAGAAAGAAATTTGTAAAGTGCACATTTTCAGTCCAGAGAAGGCTGCAGGACATTTGGGCTTCTTCATTTTGAGAACAGCAGCATCTTTACTCAGATGTCTTTACTCTGAGTCCTGAGTCCTGCTCAGGTGTGGCTCATGACCCATTTCCTTCCTTCATGTTTCAGATTTGTTTACTGAGCTGCTCCAGACAGAAAAGCCTGAGGGCAAAGTCCACTGAGACAGAGGAGTGAGCAGAAACATGGCCACCTGTGTGTGAGAGAGTATGCGTTCGTGCATTCGTGTCCCTTTGCACTGGATACAGAAAACCTCAGACTCAGCGTCGTGTAACATAATGCATGCAGTGTGCAAATGGTATTTACTGTCGTGCTCCACAAAGGGTGAATTTAAAGGCCTTAGATATGAAAGCACCTGAAAAGGAAAACGTGGATGTATTTGGGAACCCATCATTGATTTTATTATAGTATTGGTTTCAGGTCATGGTCCTGCAGCTTGCAGAAGCCCTTGACAATATCTGCCCTAGGAACCAAAGCTCTGGTCTCCATGGCATTCAGGATGTCTTAGAAAACTTTGCTTATCTTCCCCAGGTGGGACACTCAAGAACTGCTTTCAGACACAAATGTACAAATGAACTGGTTCAGGCAGACAACTTAACCACATATTACAACATACATGCTTCGTGCCAGTTTATGGACCCTGTACACCGCACACCGTTTTGGACAGACGAAAGCTGCAGTGTTACAGCCTGTAACACTGCAGCTTGCAGTTCTTAGCTTCCTATTATTTACTTCATTTACCTTAGACCTAGCGACGGACCAAATGACAGAGATCTTGTGTTCGTTGGAGCTGTTAAATGTTGAACATTTAACACTAGTTTTTCCAGCAATCTGTCCGACTGGTTTGAAAACAATGAAGAAGAAGTACTAGTCGTAACACACTGTCGGCCTCGTTCATGACATCTTCACACATCTGAGTAGATCTGGACGTAAATCACCTCCTCAGAAAGAAGCTACCCCAGATTCATGAATCTGTAAACTCTGTTTATACGTTTCTGTTCACGAATGATGGTAGCCTGGCCACTCCCTATTAATTAGCAGAAATGCCCCCCGTGGACCACCTTAAGAAGGAGGTGTAGCGGTGCCTGTGGATATGATGCACATTAAAAAAGGCACAGAGAAAGCGAGGAAGAAAATATTTCAGACATGGCAAAATAGGTAATTTTAGCTCAAGTGGAGCAAAGAAAAAAAGAAATATTTTGTGCTGTATCGTAGGCTTCAGCTAAGACGTGACTAACGCAGGTAATGCTGAGACTCCTATCCAACAAGGCAATGAAGCAAAAATGATTCATTATAAAGTTTAATGCAAATGACATACACTGGCTGGTCAAAAAAAAAAGTTGCCACCAAAAACAAATAAGGTCATACACTCTAATATTTCGTTGAACCGCCTTTAGCTTTGATTACGGCATGCATTCACTGTGACATGATTAGATAAGCTTCTGCAATGTCACCAGATTTATTTCCATCCAGTGTTGCATTAATTTTTCACCAAGATCTATCATTGATGACAGTAGAGTCTGACTGCTGCTCAAAGCCTCCTCCAGCACATCCCAAAGATTCTTCTCACTGGGGTTCAGGTCTGGACTCTGTGGTGGTCAGTCCATGTGTTAAATGATGTCTCCTGCTCCCTGAACCAGTCTTTTACAATTTGGGCCCAATGAATCCTGGCATCGTCATCTTGGAATATGGCCGTGCCATCAGGGAAGAACAAATCCATTGATGGACTAACCTGGTCATTCAGTATATTCAGGTAGTCAGCTGACCTCATTCTTTGAGCTCATACTGTTGCTGAACCTGGACCTGACCAACTGCAGCAACCCCAGATCAGAACACTGCCCCCACAGGCTGGTACAGTAGACACTAGGCATGATGGGAACATCACTTCATCTGCCTCTCTTCTTACCCTGATGCTCCCATCACTCTGGAACAGGGTCAATCTGGACTCATCAGACCACATGACCTTCTTCCATTGATCCAGAGTCCAATCTTTATGCTCCCTAGCAAATTGAAGCCTTTTTTTCTGGTTAGCCTCACTGATTAGTGGTTTTCTTAAGGCTGCACAGCTGTTCAGTCCCAATCCCTGGAGTTCACTTAGCATTGTGTGTGTGGAAATGCTCTTACTTTCACTATTAAACAACCCTGAGTTCTACTGTTGTTTTTCTTCAATTTCATCTCACCAAACATTTAAGTGATTGCTGATCACGATCATTGAGGATTTTTTTCCGTCCGCATTTCCTCCTTAAAGACGATGGGTCCCCACTATTCTTCCAGTTTTTAATAATGCATTGGACAGTTCTTAACCCAGTTTTGGTAGTTTCTGTAATCTCCTTAGATGTTTTCTCTGTTTGATTCATGCCAATGATTTGACCCTTCTCAAACAGACTAACATCTTTTCCACGACCACGGATGTGTCTTTGACAGGGTTGTTTAGGAAATGAGAAGCAACTCATTGCACTAGTTGGGGTTAAATAACTTGTTGCCAGCTGAGAGATAATCGCCCATGCAGTAATTATCCAGTAGGAGGTTCATACCTATTTGCTTAGTTAAATCCAGGTGATGACTCTTTTTTTGGCCAGGCAGTGTATTTCTGTACATGGACAAAATTCTCTGCTGCAATCACATTGTCTCTATAATTCAAGATGTCTTTTTTTTTTTTAAATCAGGAATCATACCTGATAGTTTACTGTTCCCTAGACAAAAGAGAAGAGTAAGCTCCAATAGCAAGCTTCTACTTGTTATAGTATGGGTTATATTACTGTGCATTTTCTCAGACAGGTGATGTTTTACATATGTTTTAGTAAATGATGGGTAGCAATCAAATGTATAGCACATCAATTTCCAAGACAAAGATAACTTTCAACAACTGATTTATTGACATGCTCTTTTTTTTTGCAAATTGGAAGCAGTTTCCTGATTAAGCAAACACAT
Source organism: Hirundichthys speculiger (assembly GCA_018398805.1). Classification (NCBI taxonomy): domain Eukaryota; kingdom Metazoa; phylum Chordata; class Actinopteri; order Beloniformes; family Exocoetidae; genus Hirundichthys; species Hirundichthys speculiger. Next base: position 148,422 of record JAGFBZ010002027.1, on the reverse strand, counting down.
TTTCCTTCACCAGCTGCTCCTAAACTGTGCAAAATGCCCATCACTCATTTACATCAGTTCCACGCACGGTTGAAGGCATTACACTTATTACAATTAAAAATAGATGTGTAGAAGAGATTGCATAATATAGGATAAATGAAGGCCTGTGCTGCTATGAAAAACTAACCCATGCAGGAAGATATGTTTCTAACAATGTGTTGACAGCTACCTTTACAATGTTTTTCCCCCTCTAAGTGTAAAGGTTAGGGAGGGCTCACAACAGCCATCCCTTGGTGCACGTTTTCCACTGTGCTTGACAAACTTGTCCAAATACTTTTTCCGTTTTCCTTTACAAGAGGAATGTCCTTTCTTGCTGATTTAGCTTTTTGAGTGGGAAATATTCTCACAGAAGCCCTGTGATGGGCCATCGACCTGGTTGAGAGACAGTTTTACTGCAGTGACCTGCCCATGTCATCCAGCAGAGGTTTTACAGCGTGTGGTTCGACGACTGGGTGACTTCTGTGGACATCCCGAACCTTTTCTGCAGGCAGCTGAGCCTGTAGAGGTTTTACGGGAGTAGGTGAGGACAATACTGGCCTTAAAAGGATAAATAACCCCTTAACGGGTGAATTTAGATAGCTAGGGCCGTGCTGTATATGTATAAACCAGCACTGGGGGAATGCAAACGCTATGTTGGCTGAACACTGGGCGTTAATGGGCATAAGAGGCATCACAACTTTGGGTTATTTTCTTAGCTATGATTATAAGCTCTAAAAAATGAAAGGAAAGAAGTGCCCATGGCTTGTCTGGCCTGCGTTGGTGTGCAGATCACTGATGCAGAGGTGTATGTTGAAGTTTTGCAGGGACACATGCTTGCATCAAGGCAATGTGTTTTTCCAGGCAGTCCATAGTAATATCAGCAGGGATACTAACCATTTTACAACCTTCTGCAGTAATCCTGTTGTACGACTGTGTACAATAATTGTAAAGTGAAAGCAGAGGTCCACTCCAGATAGCAGAGTATCAGGCCCAAGCATTTCTTTAACCCACAATGTTGACTCAAGGTAAATGCAGCTGCCTAAACTCAGCCACAAGGGTGTGAATGATATCTGTATTTGTCCTTGGGCCTTCGGCCACATCTGGCCACATCAGTCTGGCCTATGACATTTGGGCCACAGCTGGTCCACGTAACACTGAGACTGAAACAGAAGCGTCAAAAAAGATTAAGCACAGACAAGTCTGCTCGTCTGGGTAAGTCACAAAAACAGCTCACCCACATTAGACCACCACAGTTGCATTAACAAACTGTAATCTGCAATAGATCAAAAGTTTCTGTTTGCCAGGTTAGTGTGGATGCCAGGCATAACTGTTGCAAACGTTTTATGCTCTATAACGAATGTGCACTAATGAGGATTAAAGCCTTCGTTTCTTGAAACAGTTGAGAAAAATGAAGCAAACGATTTAAGTTTAATGGTTTACGCTAACCTGGGATCATTGATTAGTAATTGGTGCATCGCTTTATTAAGATATCGAGAGCAATGCTGTAAGCTACCATGAAGTTTGGTGCAATCGCCAGCAATTTTCACCTAGTCCAGTTAAATAAGTAGTAAGTAGTAAGCCTGCTTTAACAAATCTGATCCTAATTAATGGCCGTCATCATCTTGTCATCAAGGTCAGCACATGTCTGTTAATGACACAGTCACTTGTATCAGGGTGTAAAGAAGGAGGGAAACATCTAAAACCTGCAGGACACTGGTTGGAGACCCCTGATCTAAAGCAACAACATTTATGGAAGCCAGCCAATCAAATAATGTCCATTTGACTGATGCCCAGCACAGTCAATGCATAGCTGTCATCACTTTAGCTGCTTAGCACTTAGCATTATATTGACTTCACAGCTGGGAAGAGAAGCCTAACAGAGCATCATCATATTTTAAAGAGAATGTGTTTTGTTGTGCTTGTGTGCTGTGTTAATTGTACTAACGGACTGTCTTGAGTAGCGTTGGGTTGGTCTGGAAGGATTTTGAGGATGAAGTGTAGCTAGGCAGCTGTGCTAACCTAGCGTCAGCTACACCCAGCAGTCACTTCTGATGTCAATGACGAAATTACATTTGAAACGGGAGGCTTGCAGCTCCTCAGCGTGGCTTGGCTGAAAATGAGCCAGGAACCATGCTGGATTCTTTCAGGACCCTTCAGAGCAGAAGTCTATTGGGACCTGAAGTCAATCCCACGACTGACGGGCTGACTGCAACGCTTGTATGCAGAGTCTAGATGACCAGCGACTGGTGGGTCCCAGCAGAATGCTGCTAGTCCTCAGATAGCTCTGGTAGCACTCATTCCAGATGTTGTTTTTGGACAGATTTGATCAAAAATAACGTATGGTAATATTCATTGGAGTCCATAGGCCAAACCAGTTAAGCTAAAATAGTTAACTGGAATTGAACTAAGCTGCGTGTGTTCCTGTCTACTTCTCAGCGCTACTTGTTCAGCCGTTTTGTACGAGGACGAGGTAAAAGAGGCTTCGAAATAGCTCTGTAGAAAGCCTATGAGCTAGATCACAGAGGATTTATCCAGTTATTATACAGTCTATGGCATAATGCATTTGAGAGCCACAGATGTTTTGCCACTTTGCTGTAGACCCAGGACACATGAGAGAGAATATCTCTCAGTTTGCTTGGCAAAGCCTCTGCATTTTCCTGGAAGGGCTAAAGGAGGTTGGTGAGGAGATGGATGTCTGGGCTTCTCTGCTTAGTGGATGGATGGATGGATGGATGGATGGATGGATGGATGGATGGATGGATGGATGGATGGATGGATGGATGGATGGATGGATGGATGGATGGATAATTGGATGGATGGATGGATGGATGGATGGATGGATGGATGGATGGATGGATGGATGGATGGATGGATGGATGGATGGATGGATGGTTGGATGGATTGATGGATGGATGGATGGATGGATGGATGGATGGCTGGATGGATGGATGGCTGGATGGATGGGATGGATGGATGGTGGCTGGATGGCTGGATGGATGGATGGATGGATGGATGGATGGATGGATGGCTGGCTGGATGGATGGCTGGATGCTGGGTGGATGGATGGATGGATGGATGGATGGATGGATGGATGGATGGATGGATGGCTGGATGGATGGATGGATGGATGGATGGATGGCTGGCTGGATGGATGGATGGATGGGGCTTGGCTGGCTGGATGGCTGGCTGGCTGGCTGGCTGGATGGCTGGCTGGCTTGGATGGCTGGCTGGCTGGATGGCTGGCTGGCTGGCTGGCTGGATGGATGGATGGCTGGATGGCTGGATGGATGGATGGATGGATGGCTGGCTGGATGGATGGCTGGATGGCATGGATGGCTGGATGGATGGCTGGCTGGATGGCATGGCATGGATGGATGGATGGATGGCTGGGATGGATGGCTGGATGGATGGATGGATGGATGGCTGGATGGATGGGGATGGATGGATGGATGGATGGATGGATGATGGATGGATGGATGGATGGATGGCTGGATGGCTGGATGGATGATGGATGGCTGGCTGGCTGGCTGGATGGATGGATGGATGGATGGATGGATGGCTGGCTGAGCTGGATGGCTGGCTGGCTGGATGGATGGATGGATGGATGGATGGATGGATGGATGGTTGGATGGATGGATGGATGGATGGATGGATGGATGGATGGATGGATGGATGGATGGATGGATGGATGGTTGGATGGATCCAGGGCCTCCTTCAGGGATTTCTGTCAACATCCCTCAGAAAGACTACTTCCTACTTTGGTGTATACACTTTCTCCCCATTGTTTGGTCCTACTGATGCCTCATCTGGGCTCCGGGTTACAGAACCCACATGCTGCCTGCACTTCACACTGGTATTTGAGCCCAGTTTTCTGTGACCCCACACTGATTCAAGGAGACCATATTTGAAGAGGAGTCTAATGTTTAAATGTTTCAGCCTTCTTATCCCTGAGCCTGGCGGGACTCTTATGGACCAGCAGAATTATCCACATGTGCTAAACATGCAGAGCTGTAATCCAAAGTCAGTTTCTGGGCTGCGAGTCTGTCTCTTCTCTCCATGTCTTTACGAACAGCCACTGCATACGAAATTCAGAAACGGTGTCATATCAGTTTCATGTCATAGTGATTATTTTAGACCACTAAATGTTGCCTTTAGCAAGTTTAATAACCACAAAACCTACACCAGTATATATTTTAGTTTTGCTGAAGACATCATCTTTATTCATCTTAAATAATTTTTAATTCTTTGCTTTTGTTTCCGTGAAAATATGAGGAGTAGAAGCATCCTCCCCCCCCCCCACCGTGGCGCTGATAAGAAGCCCTGACCTCTTTGATGCAGGGGTGAGGGTAGGGGGATCAGTGGGGGATGGGATGGGTTCCCTCTGGGCCACCAGTCACCATCTGCTGGTAAAGTGACACCAGCAGTCGGGGCCAAATGTCCAGCTGGGAGGACACTGGAGACCAGTAGAGCACACACAGATTAAGAAGGTGAAAGCCATTAGACTCCATCAATAAACTCCTTTGCTCCATCAGATAACTGAAAAATTTAATACTGCTTTGTTTTCTTTGTTAATAACTTATCCTCTTTCATCCGTGTAAACATCTCTAATAAGGTATCCTGACACATTTTCACTGGTAAAAATCTTGTTTGTGTCTGCTTCCTGCTGGGAAGTTGGAGCGTCTGCAGAAGCAACGGCTCAACATTTCCGTCTCACATTAAACCAGACTTCTAAATATCTGAGCACATTTCAGTGGTTGTTAATTAATAAATGTGCATCCAGATCTAAAGGTCAGGGTTGTCTGGCTGTTAATTCATCGCAAGGCATTTGAAACTTCACAGTGTATCTCTCATTTACTCGCACACACAAATGTTGATGCAGCCATGGCAACGTCGCAGCCTCTGGAGGCGCCGGCCTCTGACTGGGCGCAAGTTGACCTTTTGTGTCTTGCCCAAGGACACTTTGGGGGGGTGGAAGGACAGGTTATTAAACCAGCAAGATTTGGAAGAAATAAGCCCTGATGATGTTATTGCAGTGTTATGTGAGTGGAGACGAAGGGAAGCTAATTTAGACAGAATGGGTAATAACTGGGTATTGAAAATCTGACAAATTCAGTTTAATTCAGTTTTATTTGTATAGCATCTGTTACAATGTCAATTGTCTCTAGGCGCTTTACAGAGACCCAGAGCATGACCCCCGAGCAAATATCATTAACTAAAATTATAATATTGAATCCAAATCAAGGATAATGGCAGGTAAAAAAACTTCCACAGAGGGAGAAAAAAACCTTTAAGCCAAACAGTGGCAAGAAAAAACTCCACTTTAAGAGGAAGAAAAGAAACCTTGAGCAGGACCTGGATCAGATGGGGGGATCTTCCTGCTGAAGGCCAGCCAGGTTGGTTACATTAAGGCGATAAAAAACTGGGACAGGTCAAGGCTTTGGAAAACACTGAGACTCATCTCCAGTCCTTCCAGTGCTGGTCGACTGCACGTCAAAAACCTTACGTTTCCAGGTCAGTGATGAGCCTAACTATCCGTCAATGATGCAGTGATGGAAAGATGACCTGCTGTGGGCACAACACAATCTTAAATACATCAGTGGATGTCACAAAACGCTGAAAATGCTGTTAGAGCGCAGAATACTGCTGCTCCCAGCAGGTTCTGTCCTTCTTGCTTGAGTTAGCAGGAAGAAGCGACTTGGGTTACCTCTCTGTCTGTAGGATTGATGTTTTCTTTCAGAATGTGGCTTTGCTCTCCAGATAGGATTTAAATCTGCTGAGACTCAATAACAGTGGAAACCTGATCGTATCAAAATATTCTAGCTGATCTGATATTTTCTGGGATTTTTTTCCAGTTTTAGATTTTGTGTATATAACATGACTGCAGTATTTGTGAGGGCAGGTATCTGTGTTTGTTATGGATCACAGGTGCCATGACCAACACACAAATCATTAATTTACTTTTACTCTGGATTGATGATTGATTCTCCATGTATAATCTTTCTTTATAGAGTCAGTAAGAGTAATGAAGGAGGGACTCCAGTACTTGACAGTTCAATTCAATTCATCCATCCATTATCTATACCCGTTTCATCCTCCGGAGGGTCACGGGGATCTGCTGGAGTCTATCCCAGCCGTCTACAGGTAAAAGGCAGGGGTCCACCCTGGACAGGTCTCCAGTCCATCACAGGGAAACATGCAGACAAACAACCACTCACACTTACTCCTACGGGTAATTTAGAACCACCAGTTAACCTGACATGCAGGTCTTTGGACTGTGGGAGGAAGCCGGAGTACCCGGAGGAACCCACGCAAGCACGCGGAGAACATGCAAACTCCACATAGAAAGGTGCTAACCACTAAGCAACAGTGCTAACCACTAAGCCACCATGCTGCCCCAATTCAATTCAATTCAATTCAATTCAATTCAATGTATCACCAAGACAGAAAAAGTCATCTATTTTTTTTTATTTTTGTGATGACTTTTTTTTAAGTCGTCCCAAGGCATTTTATACAGAAAGTGAACTAGTTCAATGAAGTACAGTCAATTTGTTGTAATCTATTTATAATCCAATTCATATCCGAATGCAAAATCCATATTATGCCAATTCATTTGAAAATACCTGGCAAAGGAATCCTGGCACTGAATCTTCACTTATCGAGCAAGCCCCTGTCCGAGCATCAGGGAGGCGACAGTCGAGAGAAACAACTCCCTAATAACAGAAAAAAAAAAAAAGAAAAAAACCTCCAGCAGAACCAGATTTAGGGAGGACAGGTATGTGCTTCGACTGGTTGGTCTGAGGAAAGAAAGACCAACAAACAGAAATATTAGTCCAGTCTCACCATCAGACACAAAAGAAAAATTCAATGTGAATGGAACAAAGATTACAAAGATACATGAAGAGGAATGGGAACAGAGTAAAGGAAGTGCCCAGTGCATCATGGGAGGTCCCCCAGCAGTTTAGGGTTACAGCGCCATACGTTAAAAGATCTTCAACAATCTTTTATTGTAGTGGTTGTGGTTCTTTTCTTGACATTCACGGGAATGTAAGATCAGTAGCAAATAAAATGGATGACCTTGGAGCTCTGACGAGGAAACAGGAATGTAGCATTAACAGAGACATAACTGCAAGAACATGTTCCTGGCTCCAGTTTTAGACTATATTAGCAGACAGAGAAGGTGCACAACAAAGGAAGAGTAAAGGAGGAGGGACTACTGTGTGTGATGACAACATATGGCATAATCCTGGACATGTTACTGTGAAGGAGCACCCCTACACCCCGATATTGAACTGTTTTCTGTCCAAGTACCCAGCTGGTCTTCAGCAGGAAGGTCCCTCCATATGATCCAGGTCCTGCTCAAGGTTTCTTCCTCTTAAAGTGGAGTTTTTTCTTGCCACTGTTTGGCTTAAAGGTTTTTTCTCATGGAGTTTTTTTTACTTGCCAATATCCTTGATTTGGATTTAATATTATAATTTTAGTTGATGATATTTGCTCAGGGGTCATGCTCTGGGTCTCTGTAAAGCGCCTGGAGACTATTGGCATTGTAAGAGACGCTATACAAATAAAATTGAATTGAACTGAATTAAAGTTTTTGTTTTGTTTTTAATTGAGAGTCCATCTGTGTTATTGGCTCAGTAGTTTTCCAGGCCACAAACGCAGATATTCATGGAGAGCTCTAGAGATTTCAGTCATGAATCCGTTACCCTTCCAACCTACCAGCTGTTTGTCAACTGATCCTTACTTTTAATCTAATTCTTATTTTATGGAAAAATTGAAGTAATTTATACAGCAACAGTATGATTTAACTTTGGGAATTAAGTGAATATTCTATCCAAAGAATAATCTTTATTATTAAGAAGGTTGTCAAATGCACTTGATGAATCGATCATTAGTGAATGTAAGCATGTTTATAAAAGCAGGTGTTTTGGCAGTTTGCTGGTTTGAAGAATTCAGGTGTGAAGACAATGCGAAGGAAAAAAGTGAGAAATTAAATGTGACATGCTTTGCAGAACTTGCCAATAGAAAACCTCTTCTTGCTAAAAAGAACATGGCATCATGGCATCATAGTTTTGAAAACTTGTGTCTGAACAAACCACAAGACCCCCAGAACAACGAAAATATGGTGTAAGATTAGCGTCCTTGACAGTAGATGCTTTCTACATGCAGTTCTATATTTCTTCTGTTGATGTGAAAACGTCAGGGCAGTTCTCAGAAAAACAACGTTTTTTCAGGTACAATGATTTCTGAGAGCCATTTTCACTAGAATTATATTGACAACTAAACCGTCTGTGTTTCAAGGTAAAGCTATAAAGGTTTCTGCAATATTCAAACATGTTTCCAGCAGCAATCAGCAATTTCTGTTATATTGTCAATTAAGCATAACCTCTTTATGTTCTAAATTTTATGTATCAGCATATAATAAATTAAGACTTTAGCAAGTCATTTAATAAAAAAGTAAATACAACCTTGGGTGAATCATATAATACACCATCTTATTATTTAAAAAGTACAAGCATGATATATTTCCAACACTGTATTTCTGCTCTTGGATCGATGCCTTGTTTCTTTTGTGTCTTTGTGTTTCTATTCAAGTGAGCACGAAGTGCTGTCCTTTGTTTAGCGTGCAGTCTGATTACAATCTGACTGTAATCAGACGAATGGGTTTCAGGGTTTCAGGGTGACCTGGTACCAGTCAGTGGATTTAGTCCCACCAGGTGTGAGCTCTGCAGGTCTTGCTCATTCTTGTTGTTCCTGTATCAGATTTTTAGAGATTCCAGAAAGGAAAAGCATGTTTGACCCAAACATGGCACACATTTGGTCTTGTTATGTGAGCGTTTACCTTAACTCAGCGACATATCCACCAGACAAGGCCCAAATATCAATTTTCTTCTTGCCTTTGGGCTATAAGTGGTTTTCCCATTTCCTGGCTGTGACATGGCCTAACCCTTGTCAGAGTCAATTTATAACACACAAACAACATCTGGCCCATGCAACACATGCCATAACCCCATTTCGTCCCATTCAATGACTTGCAGGCTATACCTGGACCACATAACATCTGTCAGTGCCAAAGGTGCCCAGCGTAACACGTATAAAGATCAAATGTGTCTCGGTTCTGAGATGTTGTTGGCTTCGATAAAGATGAGCTCATCTAGATGGCAAAGAATATCTGGCCTAAACATTTGGGCTTTGACTCAAGGTGACTGGACCCATTTCTTTCAAAACAGATGTGGACTACTTCTCTGGATGACCACGATACACCGCTCCACTGGTTCATTCCAGGTACCTGTTTGAGAGAAGGTTGAGGCAGACGACCTGATTTCCGGTTCCAGGCTTTAGAGCGGGGGTCACGCAACAGCGGACTCCGGTCCGGATCCGGACCGGGAGATGGTTCTGTCTGGATCAGTGACCATGCAAAAAATAAGTAGTGTCATTTTCTCAGAGCGGTTTTGAACGACCGTGGATATTTACAGCGGGCGCTGCTGCTACAGTTAATACAGTAATCTAGCTGGTAGTCAGAGACGTAGCTTGGAAACGTTGTTGGCAACGGAACCACACATGGCTAAAGTCCCTCCTGTGACATCACACCAAATAGAATACAGTGGCCACATGCAAATTCTCCGAGCAAATCTAGATTAGATCCCCAGAATTCATTGCACCCCAAATCAAACCACCCCTACATTATTCCCAGCAAACCCTAAATCAGTCACACAAGCACAAACTTTAGCACTGCCGTTAGCAACAGCGCAGGAAGAAAGCAGAGTAGATACCACGGAGACATGACTTGCTCGAAAAAGAGAAAGGTTGACACTAAAAAACATTTTTTTTATAGATGAATGGACAGCAAAATGTATGTTTATACTCCTGGTCAGCAGTTTCAAGCCTGTCTGCCTCATAAACTCTGAGATCGTGGCTTTGATCCAAAGTGTGAAGCGCCACTATGAGACAAAACACAGCACTTTTTTTTTTTGCACTTTTTAGTTAATGTTTCCTGAATGTACATGAGTTCAACATTTTTACTTAAAGCAGCCTTTAATTCAAGAAGAAAGGACAGTTCAAAGAAAAATGTTTTATGAAAAAGTCAACACCCTTTTATGTACTTTTTTGTTTTTTCAGGGTTTAATTTTTTACTTGAAGAGGCCTTTAATTCTTCAGGCATGGACTTACACTATTATTGATTTTATTCTGAGGTTTCACTTTTGGTTGATTTGAAAATAAAAGCCTTAAACTTATTTGACTGCATGGGACTGCTTTCACTTATGATAAAAGATGTGGAATATGTTGGAATATTTCCTGCATTTGAAGTTAAAATAAAAATGAGTTACTTTTTCAAAATACGCACTTTGGCTCGGACCTTCTACTTAGGCAACATTTAGTAACCGGACCTCTGTGACTTTTAATTATATACCCCTGCTTTAGAGTCGGCACTGAGTTGTTCTCATGTGGACCATGTCAGTCTTCTACTGAGCCCTGGAGGTAAACTTGGAAAATATTTTTTTTTATCTCATAAGCACAACTTTTTATCTCGTGCGTACGACTTACTGTATCTTGAGCGTACAACTTTTTATCTCGTGCGTACGACTTACTGTATCTCGTGCACACGACTTTTTATCTTGTGCTCACGACTTTTTTTCTCGTGCGTACGACTTACTGTATCTCTTGCGCACGACTTTTTATCTCGAGCGTACGACTTTTTATCTCGTGCGTACGACTTACTGTATCTCGTGCGCACGACTTTTTATCTCGAGCGTACGACTTTTTATCTCGTGCGTACGACTTACTGTATCTCGTGCGTACGACTTTTTATCTCGTGCTCACGACTTTTTATCTCATGCGTACGACTTACTGTATCTCGTGCGTATGACTTTTTATCTCGTGCGTATGACTTTTTATCTCGTGCGTACGACTTACTGTATCTCGTGCACACGACTTTTAATCTCGTGCTCACGACTTTTTATCTCGTGCGTACAACTTACTGTATCTTGTGCGTACGACTTTTTATCTCGTGCGTACGACTTACTGTAACTAGCGCGCATTTTCATACACACTTCCACTCGCTCAAAAGCTTAAAAGAAGTGCCACCGTAGAAGGTAAAATGAAGGCGTTTTAACCGATAACTATTATGTCTCCCAGTGCCTCTCAATTGCTCACTTATAAAACCAGTGAAATCCTACAAGTCCGAAAAGTGTCGACGGCTGAGTTTGTTTTCTCCAACGATTCAGATACGATGCCTCCAGCTTAAAATAAACCCATATAAGGCTAAGCTTCTCCGTATCTCTTTATGAAGCATTCCTAATTTAAAGAATAAAATGATGAGACTGTCTTGATCACAGGTGTCAAACTGATCCATTAAAGGTCTGTGTGGTGGCAGGTTTTTGTTCCAACCATGCAGAAACACAGCTGACTTGTTTTAGTCAATCAACAAACTGTCTTCACTGAAGGTCTGAACCAGTTCAGTTGATTGAATGAAACAAGTTGACATGCCTGGTCTATCCATTACAATTGACCTTTTGGTAAGCACCGCCCCCTTCCTAGTTACTGTTGCTAGGTTGGACATTCTCTGCTCCTCCATTAAGGACTCAAGCTTTTGACTGAGTGGAAGTGTGTATGAAAATGCGCGCTAGTTGCAGTAAGTCGTACGCGCACGAGATAAAAAGTCGTGTGCACGAGATAAAAAAAATAATTTCCGTGTCACCTCCAGGGCTCCGTAGTCTTCAGCAGTGGCCTCAGATGTTCCTTCATAGATGAACTGGGATTTTTACAGCTCAGGCTGTTGTTACTACGATTGATGTGCGCGAGGTCCCTCCTCCCGCGTGTCGGGGAGGAGAGGGGGGGCTCTCTCTCTCTCTCTCTCTCTCTCTCTCTCACTCTCCAGTCAAGCCAGAGTCGCTCCACCAACGAGGAAGCGCACAGTCTCCGCTTTATTTACGGTCCGCGCGCACCGTCCGACCCACCGGCCCGCGAGCACCTCTCTCTGCTCGGAGCTCCTTTTCTCTCCTCTCTCTCTCTCTCTCTCTCTCTCTCTCTCTCTCTCTCTCTCTCTCTCTCTCTGTGTCCCTCCGTGCGCGTTTCCCCGGCTCCGGCTCGCGCAGATGTAGACGGCGGCCGCCGGAGCGCGCGGCGGGCAGAGCCTGTCGTCACCATGGAGCAGCGCGGTTCCCCGGAACAGGAGAGGATGGAAGCGTGGCTGGACGACCACGGGGAGTTCACCCGCTCCTACTTTGTCAGGAAGGCGTCAAGGTAAAAGTGGGCCGGAGCGGAGGGGAATAAAGTCTCAGTCAGAGCCAATGAGGATCCTTTCATTCCCTTTGTCAGGGTGAACAGGTTTATTACAGGTATGTGTCTGCGTGCAGAGTCCTGTAACTCAGGACTGGTCGGATCTAACAGGAAACATCTGCATTCAGGTGGACATGGGGGTGTGGGGGGGGTGTGGAGTCCTGTCTGTGCCCAGGTGGTCTACCTGCAGTGTAATGCAGCTGACATGATTTCACAGCCAGTGAGACCTCTGAGAGCTGCAGAGCGCCCTACAATCATTAACTTTTACTGCTGTCAGGGACTGTTTAATCTTCATTGCTTACTGTTGGATAGGGCCTTGGTGATAATTATACAAGCCTTACACATACACGCCAGCGCCATAAATGAAAGTACTTCATTTCTGCTGCAGACTCAGAGAGCGTGGCAAATTAGCCATTTAATTCCATGCACAAACACTGACTTCAGATCAGTCTTTCTGGGCAACTTTGAGGTTTCTGAGTTTTTTTTTTAATTTAGCAGACCCAAAGCATCAGCATGACTTTGGTCTGTGCTTGTTTTTCTGACAAACTTTTTCAGACCCATATATCCACTTCAACCACTATCGGATCTGAATTGCGCTTCTATCCATTCTCTCCTATTTAACAAGATAAATAACCGCGAACTGTTTTTAAAGCACTTCTTAAATCGGCACACATTTTTTTTCATGTAAAAATATCTGTTTCAATTTTATTTGGAAGAATATTCAATTACTTTTAGAAAGTGTTGTCAGGCTCTCGTGGTCAACTGTCCTTTATTGTCTGCAAAAACCAGCCAAGGTTCAACCCGTTCTGGTTGTCTATGGTGACATTCAGGGCGGACATCATGACAAAAGCAACTACCGGTAAGAGATCCAAGACAGTAATGGCAGAGGAAAAAATAAGAAAGGGATTGGGAAGAGGCAAGGGAACATTTCGAGCAGTTTTGTAAAAGCCTCCAAACCTGTAGGGGGACCGGCTGAGCTAAAAACTGCTGAAGCTCCTTTGTGCTGCTTCAAAAACAGAGGTACAGTGCGCTTTACTGAGCAAAGTTTGTTAAAAAATAATAATATAAAGTACAATTAAAAGGCCAAAAAAACAATTTATTGGCCAATCATTAGCTGATTGGTTCTGAGCAGTACCAATGAAATACTGGTATCATAGACAGTCTTAGTAGAGCCGGACTAACCCGCTCTGATGTCACCCACAGGTTACTGGAAGCTAGCTGTTTTAGCATGCTAACCTTTGATGTTAACTAATGTTATCTTACATTCATTCTAATCAAATCTACCAGTCCGTCGTCATTTCCGATGTCTCCACTGAAACTGTAATGTCACAGTTAAAACAAGGGCAGGTGGAAATCCAACTGAGCAGGACCCTTGATGATATCGCGAGATCAGAAAAGACGTAGAAGCTCCAGTGGTTTTGTCACAGCTGGGTCTCGGTGGAGATCAGGGTAAAGTTACTTAATCTGGAAAGGATAGCCTACTTGGAGGACCCATCTGTGATTGCGTAGCACAGGCGGTGGTTTGTTAGTACAATTAACAGCACAATAAAACATATTACCATATTAAAAAAGAATGACTATGTTGTTTAGTTTTTATTCACAACTCAGAAGTCAAGACAGCGTTAAGCATTAAGTAGTAAAAGAGATGACAGCTAGCCAACTGTCAATCAAAAGAGGTCAGATTTCTCATATGTATACATTTTTTTTCTTTATTTAATTTTACCTTATATGTTATATATATATGTTATATGTTAAATTTAGCTCTGTACAGTGATCAAATCCATGGAAACCAGAACCGTGTGAAGTCTATGTTTTTCACTTCAAGTGCAAAATAGAAAAGAAATCATTTTATGCAACTTGTATCATAAAAATAATGATTTATACTTACGTGTCAAACTGATGGATGCTAATTATGGTGTGTCTGTAACTACACTTTGACAAAGCCTGCATCAAATCCACTGGTCTGGTTGGTAGCATTGTGTTGTTTTCTCCATACTCATGGCTACTACTTATTTTCAACCATTTTGAAAGTAGATTGACAGAACGCTGTAATTTCAGTGAAAGTAACTATTGTTCAACTATTGTTTCATTGCGTGTCTGTGCTATACAAAGGAAGTAAGCGAAAGCAAGTTAATCACTGGAAGCGACAGCGCTGTACAGAAGGCCTCAAGATACCGTCCAATAAAACATTTCACAATCAGTGTGTTTACATGGGAAGTTTAATTCCTCTTTAATTCAAAATTAAAATTAAATCCAATTTAAAATGATTAAAAAATTACCATGTAAACACCTAATTCCGAATGAAAATGTCCATTCCGAATTAAACTTAATTCCGAAGTAAGCGGCTGGTTTATTCTGATTTTAAATCTGAATAGAATAATTCCGCGGTCATGTATACACTCAGTCCACTTTAAATTAATTCCCGTCTTTCTGCGCATGCTCGTTCTCTTGCTCGTCTGTTGCGATGATGCTTATATTCCGCGCTGGACTTGTTTTCGAAAACAAAACAACATCGACATCATGTTGTCGTGCTGCTGCTTCAAAAATAAAATCAACACAAATCCAAAAAGGATGCTAATAATGTAGTCCTCCATGTTGTTGCTAATCGAGTAAGTTTGTTTTCTTCCGGTAGACGTAAATACGTAAAGACGTCCGCCCCCCTATCCAATCAGAACCCTTCCCAACCCCTAGTCCTTGAGTGGAATTGGATAAAGCCAATCAAACGTGTTTTCCACGTAAACCTCAATTTGGAATTACTATTTCTATGTAAACTCGAATGAAAATAGTTTAATTTGAAATAATTAATTCCGAATTAAAAAACATCATGTAACCGTGGCCATTGTGAAATGGATCGATCGTTGATTTATTGCATGTTTAACCGTGCGATTGAATACGCATTGAATTGTAGCTATGACAGCGGTAAACCTGAGCGTACTTAGAGCTCCAAACTCAGAGTCATCGGCGTTGGCTCACCTCAGGTTGCTGCCAGTGTACCAGCAAATCGAAAGTAGTCGCTTGCCATAGTGGTGTTCCTGTGTTTTGAAAAGAAAAGGAAGATTAAAGCATCTTTCTTCAAGGTCCAACTTCATCTGCTCAGAGGCAGCATGTGGATTGACAATAAAAGATGCCCTAAACCTGACCCCTGAGGTACCCCACAGCTCAGCCCTGCACTTGAGGATTGTGAACTGCTGAAAGCTTATGTCAAAGATTTGATAGTTATATAAAAGCAAATCCAGCTAAGAGCTGTACCAGCGATGCCAATCCAGAGTTCAAGACCTTTCAGTGAACTCAAATGATCAACAGAGTCAAAGGCAGCGCTTAAATCTGAAAGTGATAAAAGTGCTGTCCATAAAAAGCATTGCGAGAGGGCGTGTTCTTTCTCCCAAAGGCTGGGGGGAAAAAAAAGAAAAAGAAGCACTGGCAGCACGCGCTTTGCCCTCATCAGCTATTCTACAGCTCTGGTTGAGAGGAATTTCTCAGAGAGGTATTGATTGAGCTCCACCTCCCCTGGATACATCAGGGTGGCCCTGTGGGGGGGGCGGGCCACTCAGCGGGAGATGGAGTGGGCTGGACTCCACCGGACCGGCTCCAGCACACTGCTCTTAGATAACAGCCACATTGACTCTTCCACGTTCTGTTGGCACGGGCGCAAGACCCCGCGGTGAGTTTCGTGGGATTTTGGCTTTCTGCTTGGATGAATGGAAGCTTTCTCTGGCGAACAGAAGGAGTCACATGACCTCTGAAAACTGGGGACGAGTGTGGGAGTTCATTTGACAAAGTGCTGCCTGATTGGAGATTCTCCACAATCACATCGGATTTTCTGTTCGCAGTCAGACACACACACACACACACACACATTAGGTTTGCTCCAGTAAACATCTACATTTAACAAGTCAGAGGTTTAGAGCACACTTGGACTCAGAGAACAGTCTTTGTTTTGTTCTTTTTGATTGCTTCCTTTATCCCTGGTTATAGACAGTGTTATCGCTGTGTTTACTTTTACCTGTAAGTGTAAATCAGACGACACCGGGACGAGATAGAAAATTACATTTATATAGGAAACTGTGATTTTTACTAGGGATGCATGATAAGTGTCTTTTAAAACCGATACCGATAACTTTCAGCTCCTAAAGCTAAATGAGGGAGAGGGGAGACTGCTGCTGGCTTGCGCACGTTAGCATTAGCTTCTGTTAGCTTCCATTAGTTCACGGTAAACATGGTAAACTCCATGGAAGTGATTGTTATGTTGTAGGTGGCTGATCGGGTTTTACGTATTAAAGCTTGTGCTTCCCTCCTCGTAGAATTCACTCGGAGGATTCGTCACAAATAACCACCAAACTATCTTCTTCTAAAACTTAAACGAAGTTCCACGCCGCCATGTTTGTTGTGATCAGCGCTGTGCTGCAGGCTGCATTCAAGGTGTAACGTAAATTCCTCTGTTCCGTCGTTTGCTAGTCGTTCTTTCAGTCTTTTTTCTTTTTTCTTTTTTTATGTGTAACATGTGGGAGAATACTGCGAATATCAATTCAAGTCAGCAACTACCAAAATTATGACCAAGTTAACGAGTTGTTTTCTGGCATGAGGGGGTATTCTTGATTTTCCTGATTGAGTAATCGTTTTTCTGATTATGTCGACGTTACTTGAACATAACATTCACTACTGGTCATTCAAGGCTCAGAGGGAGCGAGGTACTGCCGTGTTGACAAAAATATATATGTTATTAGGGCTATTCGTCGTGATATCAGAGTTATCGGGATGACGTCATAATTTCCTGTTATCGACCCGATAGTTATCGTGCACCCTAATTTTTACATTTACCTGAACCCAACATATCTCATCAGATTTATTCCTTCTGTTTATAGATATTCATTTTGGTTCTTTTCACTCTGCAACACACTCCAAAAACATTTTGAACTGTAAAGTCTTTGTGATGTTTATATGAGTTTCTGGATTTTATCCACCTGGTCTGTGTTTCTGTGCAATAAATGACAGTCTGTGCAAAATGAATATGAATGTGCAATATCGAGACACATTTCCTGCTCATCTAGTGTTGTTTTTACATTTTGTGGTATTGGTTTTTTTTCATCATCCTGTATAGAATATTTATATACTTCCATGTTTATTTTTTCATCTTCTCTTGTGTTTATTTTGTTAAATCTCTTTAGTTACGTCCGCCAAGGAGGTCATGTTTTTGCCGTCATTTATCTGTCTGTCTGTTTGTCTGTCTGTGTTCAAGATAACTCAAAAAGTTATGGATGGATTTTGATGAAATTTTCAGGAGTTGTCAGAAATGTGAAAAGGAAGAACTGATTTCATTTTGGCTGTGATCCGGAAGAAATCCTGGATTCTGGATCACTTTCAAATTTTCAATAACATTGCAGTCAATGGGGTCGAAAATTTTGTTTCTCAATATCTCCGTTAATTATTTCCCAAAACTCATGAAATTTGACTCAGGGATTGACAATGGGAACCTCTATCAAATTTCAAAGGCTGATCCGGATCTGATCCAGAAGGCGGATTTTATCACAATCTGTAAATCGCTATATGGGAGAACTGTTGTGCTTGGCGGAGGTCTGCGCTCTCCGAGTGCTTATTCTGGTTATTCTTCTGTTTATTTGATTTATTTTAGGGCCTTTATTCTTTCCTTTGCAAGCCAATGCTTTGAAATTTCATCCATATGCGTCTTTGTGGTGTAAATGTGCAACAATGAAGTTCCTGAAATGAACTGAACTGAGTTGAATCAAAATACGGGGTGGCATAGAGGATTTCAGTTGTGTCACTGCTTCAGTGGTTCTGCTTTTAGAGTCTGATTTTTGTGGTCACTATGTTATAGTTTAAAGGCATTTTTAAGATATATAGTTGCAGAGGTGGTAACTCTTAAACAGTGGAGTGACGTGCAGGCAAGCAAAGCTCAGTTTCATTCTAACCAGGCTTTCTTCAGCTCCGTTTAAAGATTAACCTTCAATAAGTGTGAGCTGATTGTTACTTACTGTCCTGATGGTAATCTTCAAGCTCCACTGTTTCATTAATAACGTCTAAATGACTCATTCGTCTGCTTAAAAGCAAAAAGCTGGATGTGCAGCTTTTTATTTTCGTCCTTCTCAGTTTTACTGCTGCAGAGTTTGTCGTTGTGCGTGAGACTTTACAGCGTTAGACCAGGAGCTCATTGTGCTTCTGTTTCTCTGACTGAAGTCAAAGAAGCAGCTTCATGAGGAAGGTGTGTTTGCTGTTTTCTGCTGGGGCTCGCATGAAAGTTGCTCATATTCTCAGTTCAAGCATAACAAGTGCTAGAACAACGTCTCAACAAAGATCTACTGCTCTTTTTTGGGGTTATTTGTGGGAACTGCTTTGAACTTCTGTTCAGTTAAATTTTAGCCACATAATGAACAGAATCTCTATCTTTGTGTGTCAGGACAATTCTCCGAAAAGAAAACGTGATTGTTTCGGGTGCAGATATCTGAGGGTAATTTTCACTGGAATTAAATCTGCAGCTAGACCGTCTGTATTCCCAGATAAGGCAGTAAAGGACTGCGTAACATGTAAGTACTTCCCCGCTACCAGCCGTACAACTAGCAATCTCAGATGTGCAGTCAATTAAGAAGGTTCTAGACCTGTTTGAATTACAACAAGGTTTTTCATGGCGACAATGGCAAGACTTTCTCGTAAAATGGGTTTATTACCCCTCACAGCCGTTTCCAGCACACGATGTACCGAACCAGTCACACCAGGTAATGACTTAAGACAGGAGCGTCCAAGAGCTACGATTCAAAACAACCAAGATGGCTGCAGAACCGCTGATAACACCTTTGATCAAGTTTTTACTGCAAAACTGTGACAGCACAGGAATGATGCTCCAGTCGCTAACCATCCTGGAAATGATAGTCAGTGAGCGCAGCCGCACCAGAAACGCCTTGCACCGTTTTAGAAGCGACCCAGCAACTGTCTGCTCTGCCAGAGATACGTATCGAGTCTGTTGGTGCTGGACTGGCACTCCTACACCAACATTACGTTTAACCCAGTGCTTCTCAATTATTTTTGTCCCTGTTAAATATTTTTCTGTGGTGTCTCTTGAGGGTTTGTTCTCTTCATATCTCCTGCTCTGTGATGTGTGCGCGCATGACCGTGCAAAAAAACCCGACACAATAGCTAATACTCCCTGCACACACTGTGACAATTAGAGCACCACTGCCACCTACTGGAACTTAAGTGTAATTACACTTTATTACAGTACAGCAAAAAAACAAAAAAGCATGTTCCCTGGGGTCACACATGTATCCCCCCACCCCACCTCCACCCCCAACTGAGTCATTTCCGAGTCATTTCTTTTCATTCAGCTCCACCATTATACATAATAAACATAATTATACATAATAAACAGACGCGCAGCAGTTAGCTGCTCCAATGTTTATCCTGTCATTTTAGTTTGTTTTTCTACTTTTATTTTTACACTACTTTTATTTTTACATCTTTACATCTATTTTTATTTTTACATCTTTCCTGACTTTCTTTATTTGTCATTGCCACTGACTTTCACCGGCTGAAAGGACAGAAGAGGTTAAAATTCCAGCCTCCGACTTTTATCCCAGAATCCCCAGTGGTGGAAACGCACCTATTAATCCCATTTATATGCCAGTTTTCAAGACAGCAGGAGAGAGAAACCGTTCACACCATCCTTTAAATTCAGTTAAAAATAACAATCACCACCTTTCAAGCTCATTTGTACTACACAGGATACTTAAAGAACACGAACCAAGTTGTAAAATATTGTAAATCAGATATAACTTATAAGCAAACCAGAAATGACTGCCTCCTGTACAGTGGCACTTATTCGCTGAAAATGTTATTTTTTGCACAAACAGCTGTCAGTTTTTGCTGGATTGGGACCTAAATGCAGGAGATAGAGGAGGCAGGGATCATTCACCAGAAATTGTTTTAATTAAACGACAGGTGGACCTGCAGCTGGACACTGAGAATAAAACAAAAACCCAAAGAAAGGGAGGTGGGGGGAAAGTGAGACACGGAGCAACAAAGGCAACAGCTTTGCTCTTTGAACGCTCTTTCAGGGTGATAAAATGAAGCTGGATGTCGCCCGTTGGTCTTGAGTTTATACACGTGTAATCTAGAACCAAGATTTTTGTCGTACTATCACAACTTTCTGTCGTAGAATCACAAATTTCACAAAATAATACATTTTTAACTTAAAAATGTCTTGAAATATCTCACAACTTTGTGAGATAAATTATGATTTTGTCATAGAATTGCATTTTTTGGAATTATTTGTCCTAAAATCATGAATTTTTTGGGAAAAAGCAAATTTTACAAAATTGCAAGTAAGGAAATATAACAAGTTTATAGCTATTTTTACGATAATCAGGATTAGAACAATGAAGAAAGGACTAATATGAGGAGAAGTGCAACCTTGTCTTAGCTCTTGCAGTTTTGCAGATTTGTACATCTTGGTTGCAGTCTTGCAACGGCTAAATTTACATTTTGCTAAATTTAGCAATGGCTAAATTGTTATTAAGTTTCCAATGACTTACAGCTTGTAATCTTTTTCATAGTGCATAAACTTATGCCATAAACAAATTAAATCACTATATCAAGGTATGTGAAAGGTGGTAACCAGCCTCTGGGTCTTTGCTCCTTTCTTCAGCTGGAACGTTGTATGTATTGATGATGTTCATCTCAAGCACTTTAATGTTTAGCTTCTCCTGGTTTCCTTTCATTTTCTGCTTTAATACGTAAAACCTGATCGGCCACCTACAACATAACAATCGCTTCCATGGAGTTTTTGAAATCGCGCTAATGTGAGCTAACGGAAGCTAATACTAACGTGCGCAAGCCAGCAGGAGTCTCTCCTCCCCTCCCTCTCCCTCATTCCTCTCATCTAAAGCTTCCATGAGATTAAAAGATATATTAAAAAAAACTACTGAACCTCATTTACTTTAATTAAAGGTATTAATTTAAATGGAACCACAAGCCAAAATCCTTTAAATGTTAATCTTTTTCAGTTTGTAATTTTGATGCATGTATTTCCATCAGTTCAAGGAGCCTTTATTTTTTATATCAGTCAGTAATGCACCTTATATAAGTGTATGTGAGATATTAAATAGGTTTGTTTGATAGCTTTATGAAAATGTTTGAGAGGCTTGACAATAGTTTTTCATTGGAAAAAATAAATATCTGTTCATTTAAAAAGTCTAAACTATTTTTGATTTTGTTCATAGTATTGATGTAATGATCTTAGGTATATGTGTGTGTTATCGGTTATTGCTATCTGTATCGGCCTTTAGGAGCTGAAAGTTATCGGTTATCGGTATCGGTTTTAAAAAACAGTTATCGTGCATTCCTAAGAAGAATTCTTTTCTCACATTAAAAAGTACATTCTGTTTGACAGAATCAAAGTTATAACTTTCTCTTTTACTCCTTTCTCCTCCACCGTCACTTCTGCTTGTTGATGCGAAATGCATTCTGGGATACTCAAGTCTACCCCAGAGACTGCTGGATGTAACCTTGATAAAATGGGTGGCAGAAGAACACATTCAGGGATTTCAAGCATACTTGTTTAGATGTGGACATGAAGTGGAGCAGAACTTTGGCTGATGACGGCCAATGTATAACAAGACGCAGGAAGTAAAGCTTAACGTGAAACAGGAGTCCAAACAACAAATGAGCACAAGAAAACCATGGCTGAAACTTGAAGAAAAGAAGTGAGCAAGAATCAGATAAGCCCATCGTCAAAACCAAAGACCATGACAGCAAGTCCTTGGTTTCACGGTGACACCACGATCACACTAAACCATCTGCTTTGTTTCAGGCTCTTCAGACTTCATAAGATTGCTGTGACTCGTAACAGGGTGGCTCCTGGGTTGTGAACATGTCTACTTTGAACCCATTCAGACAGACCAGTTTAGTGCTGTAGTTGTGTCTGTTTGATAAGGTCATATGACTGGAGACTTCTCATGTCTAACATTTCAAAGCGATATACTTTTGATTCTTTCCCCTTCCAGCCTTGCGTCAAGACCACTGATACATTTTGTTTTCTGCCTCAATAGGGAAATGGTGAATGCCTGGTTCACTGAGCGCATCCATACCATCCAGTCATCTGTATCCAAGGAAAACTCTTCACAACAGCGACCCCCCCAGTCCTCCACAGATCTCGGCCCTCTCCCTGGCTCCATCCTCCCATCCACCCACAGCCTCCTGGAGAACCGCTGCCCCTCTCCGGCCACTGTCCCCAGCCCGGCTCCTGGCACTCCAACTCGCAAGATTTCGGCATCAGAGTTCGACCGACCGCTCAGACCCATCGTGGTTAAAGACTCAGAGGGCTCGCTGACATTTCTGAGTGACACCGAACGTGTGACTGTCCCTCTTTGGGGGTCAGTGATGGGTGAGGGTGGTGTTGGAGGCGGTGGAAATGGAGGTGGTAGCAGCACTGAGGGCGACCGATGCGCCAGGCTTCTGGAGCTGGTTAAGGATGTGTCGAGTCATCTGGACGTAGCGGCTCTCTGCCATAAGATCTTCCTCCACATCAATGAGCTGATCGCTGCAGATCGCTACTCTTTGTTTCTGGTAGGACTGAGCAATAGAGTTTTTGTTCTGATTGGCTTTATAACTTTGATGAAATCTGTGTTTCTTTGACTCATAATCTTGTTTACAAAGTTGCTGTGAAACCGTTTTGCTTCACATTTTTGTTCTGACTTCATTTTTTATGAGACAGCATCACATTGTGTGTTTGTGTGTGTGGTCCGAGGTGGGGGAGGACAGCTCCAATAAGAAGTTCTTGGTCAGCCGTCTGTTTGACGTGGCCGAGGGATCCACGCTGGAAGAGTCGCGCAGCAGCTGCATCCGGCTAGAGTGGAACAAGGGCATCATTGGACACGTCGCCGCAACGGGGCAACCGCTCAATATCAAGAATGCGTACGAGGTGAGGTTTTCGCTGTTTAAAGATTGCTTTGTTTCTCACCGAGGTGTTACCAGGATGAGTTTTGAGTTTGCTTTGGGGATATATTTAACGGCTCTGACGGTGCGTCAGAGCGAATGCCTGAACTGTAGACCACAGAAGAGGAAGCAACATGGGGAGATCAAGTCAACATGTTGACCTGTATGTGTGCTATTAGATCATAATAGTGTAGCACCTTCACTTTTCTGCAGAAGTTATATTGAACATCAAGAGCAATGTGTAATTGGATGGATCAGAACATACACAAACCAAATATAACTGAGCCGGAACAGACACTTTTGGGCCTTATCTGGGTTACTTCGTTGTTTGTCTTGGTTATGGTCAGTGTTGTACCTGAAAGCGTTCATTGAAACGAAAGTTCACGAACTAGTTAATATTTTGCACAAACGTTAATTGAACACGCTCTCCTTCCCCTTCACGAGCGTGGGGAATAAATGAGTTCATTTGGGCAGTTGTGAACGACGCTCTATCAAAGTTCACGCACGGTCAAAACTAGGGATGCACATTTTGGATTTTTTTTATAACCGTTAACTTGACGCCCTTTAATGATTAATAAGCCGTTAACCGATAAGATTTAAATGCCCTTCCATGCTGCCATTCCGACATACCACTATTTAGACACATCACAATCCCGAAATACCGCTATTCCGACACACAAACGTCCCACCATTCTGATCCACCTGACCCTGAACCGCTATAAATAGACCAGTTACCCGAACCGTACCCGAGTTAAAATAAATCAGAGCCAAAATGAAATGCAGATGTTTATTGCCGCAACACTAGGCAAGTGAAATTATGAAGTTCAGTGGCCTACACGTTGCCTTAACATAGAAAAAAAAATGTAGGCTCTATCACAGTCATCTCTGAATTTGGGGATAGCCGTGCCGTGCACACATACGAACTAAAGATAACATGGGCTACCCTGCGCAAAAGAAAAGATACATCTGCCTACCTGTACAGGCCATTTAGATGCGATCACTCAGTCGACAGGAATTCCTACAGGTGGACGCAGAGGTAGCCAGTTTTTCTGTAGTTATCTGTCCACATATCTAAAGTAACGGCACCACTGTGCTCCTACAGTTGCATTTTGAGTTCTGGAACTGTTTGCTGACGAATCTCCTCCGCATATCTGGAAACGGTGGTGGGGTCAGGCAGCCGTTGGTTAGCATCAACACGGCCAGCTCTTGCACCAACATCAATAAGCCCCTGTGCTAATGTAAAAAAGCCCTCGCCATGCACAGTTTCAAAGGGTCGAATATCGCTGCACACAAAATTCACGCACAGTTCGGTTATAGAGTCTTTGTCTTCTTTGCGAGGCACCTGCAGTAATGCCGTCTTCTTAACAAAATGTTCAAGTACAGACTTCGATGGGTTTTCAAAGCTAGCACAGGTGTCGGCATGCTTCTTGAGAGAGGATGTCCCACACTTTCGGCTGTCGTGCACAAACACTTTAAGGCATTTCTTACAGGCAGTGAAGCCTTCAACGATGTTGTTCTCACTATCTGACACACATCCAAAATACTTCCAAACGTCTGATTTTAGTTTCGTGGAGGTATTGGCAACAACTTTGAACTGTCCATTAACCAACTTCTTTTTCAGCTCTTCCGTAGTCATTTTGAATAACACTGCAGGGCATTGCGTGACGTCAAAACAAAAGTTGCAAAGATTCCTGGGAATGCGCGAGCAGTTTACAGACAAAAAAAATATCAGATTTTACTTTTTAAAGAGGGGTTTACTTTTTGAAGGCTGTTTACAATTCACAACAACATAGGCTTTTATATTTAAATAATATTTATTTTTGTTGGCACATTTTGTAAACCTGCAGTCAGACCCGCGCTCTGGTTCTTCCGACCCGACCCGACCCGACCCGGCATCCGACAGAGGCTAAAATGTTTCACCCGTTGTATAGAATGTAACGGTTCACCCGCGGGTACCAGAACCTGTGCAGGTCTCTGCTGCGCAGAACTCCTTTTTGCTCTCTTCATCTTCGCTGTAAAGTGGGCTGTGATGGGACGCATGTGACGGCATGTGTTGCACCTGTCGACACGCCCCCATGAGTTGATTGAATTACGTAGCTTAAAAACAAAATTGACCGTTACTATTGATCGGTTAGAGCTACTGTTATCGGTTAACGGTTAAACGGTTAACCATGTGCATCCCTAGTCAAAACCATTCCAGGTTTCCAGCGAACCCCATTTAAAATACACCACAAACGAGTCTAATATGTATCTTCGGAAAGCAATCAAACATGGCAACACGGGCTGTTGCTTCTGTCACGCTAACAATTGTGTCATCAAACGTTTAAAACAATCATGAAGGAAGATGAAAGCTGTAGTCGCCCAGAACCTGTTTTTGTCTTATAGTAAAGACCATTTGGCAGCAGGTTTTTCCTCATATTTTTAAGATAGATAGATAAACTTTAATACAGACTCAAGGTCCAAAAAGCACACATAAAAAACATAAAAACACACCAACATTAATTTAAAAGACAACTGTACCAGTGTCTCCAGAGCTCAGACTGGTAGCATATAGCACTAAACATAATATTTTGATATTTTTAACATACTGTAGAGTAGAAATTCCCAAAGTGTGGTCCGCAGCCCCCTGGTGGGCCGTGAGAGGTCATTAAAATTAAACAAATGTGTTTTAAATCCTCGATCTTTTTTGAATATGTTTTTAATTACTGTAAAATATTCATGACGTGATTAAAAAACATTAAGAAGTAATAAAACAAACCAGTTAAGTGTTATTCTACTGTCATCTTAACTTAAAGGTGGGGTGGGTGTTCTTTGAAAAATGGTTCCAGCAATCCAACTCAAGTGAGATTTTGAAAATATACACTCCCTCCCTCCTCCCAAAGGCTCCGCCTCCTCCTCTTCAGCTCACCCCTCGAAACCACGCCTTCACACGATTCACGACTACATGAACCGCAGGGAGGGAGGGAGGGGTGGGGGGGAGTGCATTGATATTTGATGGACGTATTAGGCAGCCAATGAAAGTAATAATGATCAGTACATTGATTGGTCAGAGTTTTTCTCTGATTATAACCTCTAGACTGGACCAAAACGTTTCACTTTTTTTGCAAACATTTTATTTCAGTGGGTGCAATGGGAATGTGAAAAGGTTTTCAGGCAATATTGTAAAAAGTGCTGCAAAAAAAGAACACCTACCCCACCTTTAATATGACAAGTGTCACCTTATTTGTTGACCCCTTACATTAATATCGGATCATGGTTCCTTGTCCTGTATGTTGATCACAGATGTGATTAAAGGTTTTGGTGGGCTGCGGATATTTTTCACATTTCAAATTGGGCCTTGGTGTTCTGAAGTTTGGGAATGGCTGCTGTAGAGAGAAACTGAAAGGTAAATGACAGTTTTACATGGGCTGTCCCTTCAATGCTAATGCTAATGCTAATGTGAACCCTGGTTGGTTCAGGATTCAGAATTGGACCAATAGTCTTTGACAGTTAAAATGGATAAAATAATTGCCGTTTGTGGTGGTGTAGTATATGGGCAGTGGTAATCATTTTGACTAATAACTGCTCGCAGCAACATTAAAAAAGAATAAGAAAAATGAACTTAAAATGAACTATTTAGTTCATTTTTTGAAATGGTGAACTGAACTAGTTCATTTTAATTTCTATGAACTATGAACTTAACTAGTTCGTGTAGAAAGTGAACTTGCCCAACACTGGTTATGGCACCGGCAAGTGTTTTGTGGGCCAAAGGTCATGAGCTGGAATATAGTTGCCATTTATGTGAACAGCTGCCACCCGTGTCCTACATTTGTTTGGGGCGTAAAAAAAAAAATACACAACTTGTGCGTGAGATGCAATATTCACTTGAACACTTTATGGTGTACTAGGGATGTAAGGATATAGAAAATATGATATCTCGATTATAGTGACCAAATTATCACGGTTTATGATATTATCACGGTATTCTTAATTCATGTACAAATGCCCAAAAAACACATACATTTAAATAATTTCACAAAATCTTGTGATTTTCTTGTCATACTAAAACATCAGAAGCCAGAATTTTATCAAAATGAAACTTTCACATTAAAAAGGCAAACAACTGGCACAGAAAGAGGTTTTATTTTAAATGAACAAAATAAATAACAGGAACAAAGCTTATTTGTCTGGTGCAAATTTAAATAAACACTTTAACAGCCATAGCAGGTCAAAATATGCAAACAATTATCAGGAACAAAAATTATAGTGCAAGTTCAAATGAAATAAACTTTGGACTTTAAGATGAACCCTAAATACGTATAAATGTGCAAGTAAAGAAACAGTTGTTTAGGAGCCAAATATGTTGTTTGTTATGAATTGTAGTTCACTCTGTGTGTCTGTGGGTGTCGCTGTGTTGTTACCTGAGGGTCAGGTATAAAGGTAGCTGCCTGTTATTGGTTAGGTGTTTGACCCGGAAAAAGGTAAAAGGCAAAAGGTTTTTGACTGCTGTGGCGCTAACTGCCAGCGTTATGGTTGTCGGATCAGTTAATGGAATAAATTAATATTTTAACTGCATCAGAAGAACATCGTTCCGGTCATTTTTTGATCAACATGCAACGGCAATGTTTATGAAATGCGCGTTAGCGAAGCGCGTCGACCAGGTTACTCTTGGTCCAACATCTCAGTAGCTTGAAGCATTAGCCTTAGCTCCTTCAAGTTGCTTGTACAAATTATAATAAAATGTAAACAAGTAGGGCTGTAGCAATACACTAATCTTGCAATACGATACGATACACGATATTCATCTTACAATACATTTACATCATTTTCTGAAAGATTTTAAAGGGACAAAGTGATTTTGGTGACATCTTGTGAGTGTTCCAATGACTTTGTTTGAATTTATTGAACTGAAAGCATCAATTACACATTATATGCCTGACAGGCAGCTTGCAAATGCTGGACAAAATGAATAAAAGATTTGTTGAGAAAAATAGGCAAATTGTTGATATTTTTTGCTCTCCGTGACCTGCTGCTGCACCGTGCTGCTTGATCCGTCTTTTCTCTCTGTGTCCTGTCGCTGCCTTGTTATTACCCCATAAAGTAACCCATAAATAAGATCGTCTATCTCACTGTGTGACTCAAACCAGGACTTTGCTTCCCCCTAATAATGGAGATGGGTTTGCTCCACCTGCTCTGCCTGTGCTCACTTTTTGTCAAGCAGCCGCTTTAGTCAGAAGCTGATTCAATGTAGGATGAAGAAGAATGATAACAAGTGAAAAAAACTTTGAGGAAAAATCCTTTCTGCTAACACTGAGTTTTGGTTAATGGGAAATGCTTAGGGTTCTTTCACACCGACAGGCTTTAGTTAATTAAAAACAGGCTTAAGTTTGAGCTGCACAAAGGACTTTTTTTTTGCAGTTTAATTTGAAGGAGTAGATTCCTCCTTTGAACACTGTGGAGCTCATGTCGTCTGCCGTCCCCTGCTGTCGGCAGAAACCCGCCAAGGCAACGTTGGGCTCCCATCACAGCTGTCACAGCGTCACACATCAACACAGATGACAGCAGAGAAAATGACAGTGATTGAGTGAGAGACCAAACAAGAGTCGTCTTGGACCCAGATGGTTCTGGGGGGTCTGGTGGTGTTGGTTTGCTGCAGTCCCCATGAGATGTGGTGACCCCCCACCCAGCTTGGCAGCCGGCAGGGCGCGGTTCTGGGGCCCTCCTTGTAGGTCTGGTGTCTCCTTTCTGCTCTGTGTTTTCTGGGGCAGGGGGACCTCCTCTGGCACTGGCCCGGGGGGGGTTACATTTTTGAATTTCCCCGTTGGGGGATAAATAAAGTACATCTAATCTAATCTAATCTCATTTAATCCAACATTACAATGCAAACCACCACACATTCTTCCACATCCATCACCGTCTTTGTCTTTATGTGCTCCACTGTGGGTGATTTTAGTCCTCTCTGATGCCCCCAGACCTCTATAGAAGATGGATGGATGGACATTTTGGCTTTATAAAACACACCACAAAGAATAAAAAAATGTTAGATCAGACTGTGAAGAGGGCTGATGGAGGATACATTCACCCTCGCAAATGCGCAAGGAAACCTGCAACTGCTGCGAGATCTAAATTGCATATGAAAAAGGTCTTCTTTTATTTTCCAGTCTTGGCACTAACCCACCATATATAAGCAGGCAGTTGTAAGAAAAAAAAGAAGAGAGCAATCTTGGACAGCTTTGTAAATGACTATAGAAGTTAAAAAGCTCCTCTGTGCTGCTTTAAGTTCTCAAGACGGAGCCTAGTCCGAGAGGATTGTCGTATTTGGACGTTTCCATGTGTAAATGTAGTTCTTTTAACTTTAAAAGTATAGCCTCTGACATCTTTGAAGATGTTCTGTTTTGCACAGTTGAAGTCCAATAACATAAAACCATAAAAACCCACAACACATAACACAAATGAAAGTTTACCCGCCATGAAACACGTTCTTCTTCCTCTCAGGACTCTGCCGCCTTCTGCTTGCTGGTAAACATTCATTCAGAGACTGTAAATTGAACAAATTGAAGCCTCGTGCTCAAACTTAAACATTTTTCCTTCGGCTTGTTGCTGCTGATTGAATTTCTCCAACGTGACCTGTGCAGATGGAGCCGCTGACCTTCAACCCCTCCATCTGCTCCTCCATTTTTATTTCCAGCAGTGCTCCCTCAGTTAAATGGTGATAGACTGATGGTTGCGAGATTCGTGTTGGGATGGAAAGGAATGCATGTGGACAGAGCTTTAGTACCATTAGATGTGTTTTTGGTTCTGGGCGCGTGTGTGTGTGCTGTAACATTTGGGTTCTGCGTGCAGAAATGGACCCTCCAGAAGAGTTATGAGTGTCCTGAAAAAGAAGCAGATGTGTGTGTGTGATGTTTGCGTTCTTGAGGAGAGTGAACATGTGGCTATAATTAAATGCACGAGTGTCGTATGTGTTCATATGAGTCTGAGTACGTTGTGTGCGTGTATTTACACAAATCCTTATTTATAATAGATCCTCAATAATGGATTGCTGTTTAAACTCCACATACAACATGCAGTCATGAGTGTGTATCGTTTCCTACTGTAAGACCGTAAAGATTTATATCTTTCAAATCCTTTGTCTCATAATTCAGAGTAAGTGTCGGGTGTTTTTGTTGTGGAATTACGCAGTTGGACCTTTTCGTGCTGAAAGCAGCCGATGAAGGATGCTTTTTCATCAAGTCTCCTGCTCCTGATACTCTGTCTTGTTTCAAGCTGTTGGCAGCTGTTTCCACAAAGGTCCTGGAAATACTGAAGTAGGAGAAACAAGCCGAGCAACAGCGCAGTTTTCGCTGCAGATTCCTAAAACCCTTGACTAAAAAAATTACAGAGCCTCCACTCTTGGTGCATTTTTAAATTTATACATGTATAAAAGGTTATCCGTGTGACAGCTGGGATGGATGGACACCCCCGGAGTTTTATAGAGGATAGATGGATGGACATTTTGGCTTTTTAAAACACACCACAAAAAAAAAAATTCAATAAAAATGCCAAAATTAATGGCTTTCTTTCCCCAAAAATGTATTGACAAATTTCAAAACGTGTTAAAAAAAATGAGAAAGAATGGAATCATGCAGTACATGAATCTCATCCAGCACTACTACTCTGGTTTGGTGGTGTTCCTGCAGTCTGACTTTCTTCTGATTTTCATTTTCAGATAGACACGTGTGGCAGCGCTCATATTTAAATGTATATATCCAACGCTGAACTTCTCATTTTACTTTCCATGAGAAGTTAGTTTTTTTTCTTTTTTTGTGCTAATGTGGAGGGTGAACGTGTCCTTCACCAGTCCTCTCTGGCAGTAAATTCTAACATCTTTATTAACATCTTAAATCCTGATTTCGTCAGAGAGGACTAAAAAACACCAGCACTGAAACATTTAAAGACAAGACTATTAAAGAGACACGACAGTGAGGGTGTGGTGTGTGCTGGGTTGTGTAGTGGATTGTGTTGTGATACAGAACAAACTTAAAAGGTGATATGTAGAAACTACTAACAGAAAACTGGATGAACACCTTCTACCAAACTATAGACCTGTGGGCACGTAGAGAATTCATGTAAACGTTATGAATTGATTGTCTTGATAGAAGAAGGGGGGTGTTGGGGGAGGGGTGTAAAACATAAATGTCTTTAAGCTAGATTTGTGAGTAGACTTCTGATTGTACATGTATACATTACTTATTACATAAGATAAAGATACACACCTACATCTATACAAATACATACATATTCATCTACGCTGATGTAACTATAATAAAGAACATGTTTCCATTCTAACAATGAAGTCACTTAGACAAGTGTTCTTAGTCATTCTGGTGTAGCGGTAATGAACTCATCTCCATATGTTTAATTATTTTCATTTTCATTTTTTCATTTCATTTTATTGACTAATTCCAGACATGTCGAAACAATCTTTTAAAGCATTAACAATTTTAACACTATCATGAATCTATGTATCTGAAAATAAATATAATATATTTATAAAATATATAATAATGCATAAATCAATATACACTGACACATGTGCATAACCATAATTTAGAAACATATAGAACCACTTGTAAATAAATCTAAATATTCAATGGACATATTCCCCCCAGAAAACAAGATATAAAAAAATAAACAAAATTTTACCCAATCTATACACACCGATTTATATACATACACATACATACCAATATGCAAAACACATATCTGGTTTAACATGTCTAAAAAAGGGGTAAGAAAAAGTAAAAACTTATTTATATCTTATCCTACTCCTTCTCCAATGTTCCATGATTACCCTTAAAATGTATCCGGTTTTTGAGGCCTTATCCTAAATTTTAGTTGTAATTTCATATCCAGATAGACATAGACATTTAACTACATACATACATACTGATACACACACATTCACACTACAGTACATACTATAATACATACTATAGTATATACTACAGTACATACTACAGTACATATTCCTGTGGATATTCTCATTTATCCAGGTCAATTCTATTCTCGCAAACAATTAAATCATAGGCAACTGGATTTAGATTTGCCTAGAAGACGTTTCGCCTCTTATCCAAGCGGCTTCATCAGTTCTCAACGCATTGGTCTGACTAGTCCGCACTAGTCACCCGAACCCGAATAGACCCCTGAAAATTCGACTCGAAACCAATCCGACCCGAGCTATTATCATAAGTCCGGGTTCCGAACTCGAATGGACCCGCAATATTTGGACACGGAACTGAACCGAACCGAGACAATCCAGCCCATAGCTGCTCATGTTAAAGTTGTCTAGCGTTGAATAAAACTTGATTTTCTTACGTAAAGTTGTCTTCTTCTACCGGTTCAGTTGCTACATAGGCTACGTGATGTAAACAACAATAAATCCACGTCGTTATTCTCTTTGTAGATACATATGCTATTGGTAGCAACTGCTAACGCTAATAGCCTACACCGGTCAGGACGTGTCGTGAATATGTTCTCTCATCCAACGTTATCATGTTGGTGATCCGTATTGCTTTACAGCTGCCGGGCAAACCGCTAATAACACGCTACGGCAACTCGATTGTTTCATGACAAACACGCCACGTTAATTAATAATCATTTAACTGAAATAAAAATAATAAAAATAATCATTGTTTACATCATGGATGGGTGGATGGACGTTACCTCAAAGATCCACAGACCTACTCTGCTCCAGCGCTGACATATTTAAAATCACTTACTCTCCTGACATTGGCTGGGTTTCTTTCTGCTTTTAATCTTTTAATCTGTTTGGATCTGTTTAAATGTGGTCCTGCCCATTTGTAACTGGTTTGTGTCAAGAAAAAGACATTTGGCAACAGTTTTATTTTCATATCTCTGAGATCAAGACAAATGGTTTCATGTCACAGTATTTCAGCTCTTCTCTCTTTACAGAATAACTCTTCCTTCACCCGTAACTAGTTCCACATTGCTGATTACAGGCCTGATTCAACAAAACTCAGTGTTGTTTTTAAAGGTTTCATATTAAAAACCTCTTCAATGTGTCACCGAATTAAAAAAAAAAAAAAGGTCACATGGGTAGCGTTGATTCATTACAGACATTATAATGGAAACATGGATTTTACTGAACTGCATGTTAGTTTTCACAGAGAAACTGGTCAAATGAAGTCGTACCATGATCCCTGACTGGAGGACGGAGGTGGAGAAAATGAATGAGTTAGGAACCGTGATGGTGGAATAGTCACTGGCCTTCAGCTTGTGTCAGTAATGTTTCAAAAAACTGTTTGGCCACACGAGTTGTCCCTTCAACAAAGAAAAATTTAAATTATAAAGAGTGAAGGGATAACCGCACAGAAATCCTGCCGTGTCGGAGATGACGGGAGACGTATATCATGTTGGGTTTTTGAGTATTCATCGAAGGGCTGCTCTCCTGGTTATTTTTCCACACACAACCACAGTGCCAACGAGTCCAGAGGATGATGGGAACGGACAAAGAGAGTCGGGGTGTTTAAAGGTCAGCCGGTGGGTGGGGGCGCCGCCAACGAGGGAGAAGTTCAGCAAACAAACATCTCTGTGTCCACCTGAAGTCAGTTCTCCCGCTGAAGCCGTTGCAGGTGTCGGACATCGAACACACCTGAGCGTATGTGAGAGTGGAAGTTGAGGTTGCTGATTGCTGATTGCTGGCAGCTACGTGTGCTCGGCTCCAGCAGGATACCTGTTTCTTTATGCAAAGTGCGCCTGCAGGTGCGCGTGAGTGCAGGTTGTTGAGGCTGAGGGGATGAATGCAGGTATTATCTGGGCCCTGTCATGATGCTCAGAGAGAAATGTTCAGTGACTGTCCTGTGAGAGGCTTCTAAGCCCTTTTTATTTATTTATTTTTACTGTGGATTGACATGTAAAGCATTGCAGTGTTGGACAACATGCAGTCTGCAGTGGAAAGAGTGACAGATTTATTTGCTTGGGTGCTGGAGTGTAAATTTCCTCAACTCTTACGAACTAGGACACAGAGCTGCCTGATGGTCTGGCTTCTGCACGCAACCTCCATTCAGAAAAACTGGGGACGAAATGGAAAATGTATCTAAAAAAAGAAAATCTCACAATGACTTTGATTCTCATGGGTTTGTTGTTGTTATTGCAGTTTTTTGGGGCTGGTGGGGGTTGGTGGGGTTTTCCCTTCAACCCCAGGTGTGTCTGGTTGGCGATGGTCCAATGTGTCTCTGTCCCCAGCAGCTTTCCTTGGGGTCGCGATGGGTGCATGGTCTGCAGCTGGGGGCCTGCCTGGGCCCTGTATGGGTCCTGGGGGCCCTGGTCACAGGGGGTGGGGCTGAATCCATGCTGGTGGTTTGGCCTCATGTGGCCACCTCGGACTCTTGGGGGAGTTAAATCAACACGTTAATAAGGCGTTAATAACGGGTTAATAACACGTTAATAACACGTTAATAATGCGTTAATAACGCGTTAATAACACATTAAAGCAAATTCTGTTTAACGCCACTATTTTCTTTATGCGAGATTAACGCACACATGTTTCTGTAAATATGACCCTCAGCCAATAATTGTATTTTCAGTCAACATGTGGGACAGACATGATGACAGAAAAGAATCTGATTGGCAAATTTGGCCTTAAGGTGCTGCCAGATGGGTCGGTTAACAAGAAAAAGGTTATTTGTATTTACTGTCGCTGTAAATTAAGTTACCACCGCAGGACGCGATTAAGTTTCACATCTGACATTCGCTTGTTTTTTTCTCTTTAAACTTTAATAGCGTCATGAAAACGGCACCGATTTCGTCCAGGTTGGTATCATTTTGTAGATATCAGTCTGCAAGACAAAGTGTCATCAACCCTCCAAGCTCAGTGAGTGTGGCTAAAACTCTTAAGAACAGGTGAATGTCCTTCTGAGTACCTCGCTGCTGCCGTGGAGATTAGGGACCGTCAGCAAATTACTGCAGTCAAGCAGCAGCCTGACAAAATACACTAAGAAGCTGATGAATTAAGCCCCCAAAAAGTACGGCAGTATTGGTGGATTTACGGTTTTTACGGCTTAAAAAAAAAGCAGATCCCCGTGACCCTGAATAGGACAAAATGGGTATCGATGATGGATGGATGGTTGGATAAACAGAACATTAAAAAAATGCGATTAATGTGCGATTAATCGTGAGATAACCATGAAAATCTTGCGATTAATCGCAATTAAAATATTTAATCGACTGACAGCCCTAATATTTACCCATTATGTCTCTCCCCCCTGATCTGGACACAGACACTCAGAAATGCTTCCAGACCTACACACATCCCTGATGCACGCCACACACACACACATGCACACACTCTCCTTTTCTGTTCTGTTGGTTTCTTTTCTAATCTCTGTACTTTGTTTTTACATCTGTTTGTGTTACGTTTGCATTTCTGTCCTTTTATGACAACACAGTCCACCACACATTCATTTACATACACCGCGACACACCACACTAACGCTGCACACACCACACCATCAGACTGTCACACTGTCAAAGAGAGCTGCTGAAGCACACACTCACTCCTGCTCACACCTGCGCACAAAAAAACTAACATCTGTTGGAACCGCATTCGCTGACAACCACACGGATAAGAGATGACTGTGGGAAACCTTTTGTCAAGCCCTACGATGCAGAAATACATTAACAAATGCCACTTAAAACATTCCTGTACACGAAATGTCCAGAGGCGACATCCCTGGGCTCAGAGGCATCATGGGCGGACCATTACTCAGTAGAAAGAAACATCAGTATTCCAGATGTTTTTTTTTTTTTTGAAGAATAGATTATGTGTGTACAAGTCCCAAAACCAGGCTCTGCATTGGTAATTCTATTAAAAAAATGGCTGAGGAAGAAGAGGGAACAAATACTGGCCTGGCCTGACTGCAGCCTGACCTGTTCCCACGTAGAAGGAATAACGCCTGCAGCTTTTCACCACTTGGTTCCCTTAATACCAGACCACCTTTAAGTGTTGTGAAAATGACTAACATTATAAAGTCTTAAAAGCTTTACTGCCCCAATTGCTTTTTTCTAAAATGTTGCAGGTCTCAAATGCAAACATGGATGTAAGTTAGCAAATGAAATGAAGATGACAAGAAAAAAGAAAATTATTTTGGGTTCATGATGTCACTGTTTTTTTTCTTTTTCCTCTAAAAAGGCTCAAATGAACTTTTGAACTTTTAGCTCAGACGCTCCCCCTACAGGCCTGGAGGTAAACTCGTCTTAAAGACAACATTCTTTTTTGTTTTTTTGTTGGGTCCGTTTACATTGATGGTTAGTGCCATCATCTAGCGAAATCATCTAAATTTTAATCTTGTAGCGTTTTTTTTTTTGTGCTAATGTGAACGGTTAACGTGTCCTTCACCAGTCCTCTCTGGCAGTAAATTCTAACATCTTTATTAACATCTTATCCTGATTCCACCAGAGAGGACTAAAAAACACCAGCAGTGAAACATTTAAAGACAAGACAATTAAAGAGACACGACAGTGAGGGTGTGGTGTATGCTGGGTTGTGACTTCATCACAGTTGATGAGAGTTGTCTCAACAATGACCAGGGCTGGAGTCAAAATCTACTTGGGCTGTTATTTTTTATAAAATAGTGATGAGACTCCACAAGAGCTCAATAGCGCGTCATAAAAGTAATCCTTTTAAAGAAATTCAAAAGAAACCTTTCCATCTACTGTCCTGAGTTTTTCTGATTTGTGGTTGTATGTGCTGGAAAGCTCTCTACTGGAACAATCCTCACATACTAACAGCATCTGGATTTGTGTTCATGTTTCTTGTCTTTCCAGGACCCCAGGTTCAACGCAGAAGTGGACCTGATCACAGGTTACAAAACCCAGAGCATCCTTTGTCTGCCAATCAAGAACCACAAAGACGAGGTGAAGCGATACTCGACGTTGCACAGCACATGTATGTCGTCATAAATCAGAGTGAGGGCTGGAAAAATGCAGCATTTACTTCTGGGGTACCCGCTCATGCGTACTGTTTTTAAATGAAGAGTCCTGTATTTTGGAGTGTTGCATGTTTTTTTCCTTCCTTAGCGACTCGGCAAACAAGGTCGATGTTCGACTGACACTTTTTTCTCCCCAAAGAATCAAACCTAACACATTATAAAAACTGTCTCAAAAGCAGCTCAGTCAAGTAACTGCATCAGCCTCGAAAAAATCTCAAGGCTTTTTTGAACAGCCTCATTCATTGTTAAGAGAAGAACAGGCTCTCTGCTGTCTGCTGTCTGTCTGTAAGTCCATTTGAAGGACTTTGAAAAAGGAGCAGATCCAGCAGCAGGGAAAAATGTAATATCGGTTCACTGGTTAATTTGCCATAAAATCTGATCCTCATCTCAGTCACAGAAACAGACAAACACAAGGTGCGTAAGCTGAAAACACACAATTATATTTTCTTGCGTCTTAATTGAATGCACCCATTAAACATTCACAGCGCTGGATGAAAAAGTAAGTGAATCCATAGATTAATTACTTCAACAGGAGCTAATTGGAGTCAGTGGTGAACCAAAGAAGAACTCTGGAGACTTAGGGCCCGATCTTGCGCCAAACCTCCTAAAGCTGCTATTAAGGGATAGCAGGTAGCAGGAGGGGCGTTCCCCCACAAAAAGAATCCACCTCCCGAAACCAGTGATATTACCTGTGCCAACCACTATATTATGCACACATTATGCATGGGAGTGGTTAGGGCGTTCCACCTGTTTAACCAATCAGTGCGTCAGCAGCCATTACCTTTAAGAGCAGGTTGCGGTACCTGCAAACTGCTATGGAGCGTCTTTTCACCCAGATCAGAGCAGCTCTCGTGGGACAGCTCGTCTGGGACTCTGCTGTAGAGCTTCCTCCTCTTCTTTCCTCCTCCTCCTCTGCACTGATATATACATAACTAGCTCTAACTAATGTGGAGCAAATGATTTAATCATTTCTTTTGTACTCCAAGAAGTTTCAACAAACTGCTCAGAAAAAAATAGAGCCAGGGAACTTCCAGGAAAGCATTTGTTAACTAGAAAAGCACTCAGAGAGCGCAGACCTCCACCAGGCACAACAGTTCTCCCATATAGTGATTTACAGATTGCGATAAAATCCGCCTTCTGGATCAGACTCTGAAATTTGATAGAGGTTTCCATTATCAATCCCTTAGTGAAATTTCATGAGTTGTGGGCAATAATTAACGGAGATTTTGAGAAACAAAATTTCCGGCCCCATTGAGCGCAATGTTATTGAAAATTTAAAAGTGATCCAGAATCCAGGATTTCTTCCAGATCACAGCAAAACGAAATCAATTCTTCCTTTTCACATTTCTGCCAACTCCTGAAAGTTTCATCAAAATCCATACATAACTTTTTGAGTTATCTTGAACATATCCTCAGCAGCGGCTGTGCGCACAGCTGTGCCAAGACGCACCAAGACGCATAGCCGCTCCCACAGCGGTTCTCGCAGCTCTGCCTGAGCGTGTTTACTGGGAGAGCACCAACTATCTGGGACTTTCAGGTAGCCGATAGGAATTGTCTGTGTAAGAATATTTTTACCTCCGCCAAGGAAGTTATGTTTTTGCGGCGTGTTTTTGCCGGCATTTATCTGTCTGTCTGTGTACAAGATAACTCAAAAAGTTATGGATGAATTTTGATGAAATACCCCTTTAAGCAATCTGTAAATCGTTATATGGGATAACTGTTGTGCTTGGCGGAGGTCTGCGCTCTCCGAGTGCTTTTCTAGTTAAAAAATGCTTTCCTGGAAACTCACTGCGCCAAGACGCATAGCCGCTGGGAGCGGTGCTTTTTAAAATACTGCAGAACGGATCATTGGATGAGCATTGAGCCAGAGGAACAGGTATGATGACATCTACCTTCTACCACTGAGAACATCTCAGGTGTTCCGAGCGCAAGGAGAGGGTCAGAGTTATACGAGCACAGAACAAGAAACTCCACAACAGAGTTCTGTGATCTCCTCGTTTCCTCCACATCAACATCTGAATGAGATCATGTCACAGCTGTACAGACATCATCTGCCCTTAAGAGAATAATAACGTATGAAAGTAATACAGTGGTGCATAATTGAGAGTTAGAGCCGGTTGTGCAGTCCACATGTGACTGGGTGGACGCGCAATGACGCGATTTGGACGCGCTCTTTTATGCGCTGACATGCCGGTTGCGCTTTCCACAAACTCGGTATCTCGCGGTAGAGGGCAGCGGGTGGTCAGACCACCCACTATCCTGACCCCGCGATCGCAAGATACCGAATTTGTGGAAGGCGCAAGAGACACGCCCATTGCCGTGCCTACAATGTGAGTAAGGGAGTCGGCATAATGGGTGGCAGCTTTATGGAGCGGAATATTGCCTTAGCGGTTGGCGGAGGTTCCTAAACCAGCAATTTGTGGGTAGTGGGTAGTGGGTAGCGGCTGTTGGGAGGTGTAAGATCGGGCCCATACAATCAAGAGTACAGTCAGTCCTGCACTAATGAACAGACTCCATTCTTAGAGGCTTACAAGTCCAACGTTTGGACTGGACTGTACTGGTAGATGTGGATAAGGGTTCATTCTCAGACCACTCTACATTTGGATATAAAAACAATTTTTCCCTGCAGTATTTAACTATTAACATGATCATAAGCATCCACGTCAGAGAGGGAATGCCATGTAGGAGAGAACATTGGGCCCAGATTTGGCCCGTATCTGCAGTTTTCTGAGGCCCACATTTGGCTTTCACAGGCGGCACTGGCTCAAGGTGAGCAAGGCTGCCTGAACTCGCCACGCACATCTGACGTGGCCCAATTCTTCGTTTTCTTTGGGCCTTTAGGTCCCGCTTGGCCCTCATAGCACTAACCTTATCCCATGCCAACATCGGTCTGTGAAATTTGGCCACATCTGGCTTCTACAGCACATGCCAAAACCAAAGTCCAGCCCAGCTGATGAAGTTTGGGAGATGCCTGGTCCACATAGCACTGGTCAGTAACCTAACTGACTCATGAGGGCCAAAGGAAGTTCAGATTACGCCCAGTAAATGTGCCTCCTATCTGGGTGAGAAGATGAGTCACACCTGACGGTTCTGGTTCAGGGTGAAACTAAGTCTCCTGTCATCATGAACCTTCTTCCTCTCTACATAGATGAAATGGTAACAGTGAAAACCACCATTAAAATCTGCTGCCACCGTCTGGTGGACACGCTAATTACATGAACTGTCCTTGTCCTTTGGTACTCATTTGGACTTAAGAAACCACTTTGTTCATAAATGAAAAGGTTACCAGCTCAAATAGTCGTGAGTAGGAGACTGTCTGTAGCAGATCTGCATTTTAGTGCTTTGTTGGCCATGTCCCTGCTCTTTTGTTCCTGCGGTCAACTTCAAAATGAGCAAGTATTTTTTATAACACGGTAAAATGTCTCATAAAAAGTTATATTTATTCTATGTTCTATTGCTCATAAAATGAGACAACTGAAAGTACCTTTCATGCACCTACTTGGCTCATTACAATCACACCATCTTGTTAACGATGTCATACTCGATGTTGCGTACTCTTCATACCGCCGGGCTACACATGTGCTTAAATTGTCAACTGAGCTGGTATTTTACTTTCTGAAAATAGTTACGGCTGCTGCATTTATGTCACCTCTGTAAAAGCCGGACAATCTGAAATACCACTTTTTTCCAAACACGTTTTCTTTAGTTCTTTTCACATTCTACGTTGTACTTAATGGATTGCAGTTGACAACATGATCTGGTCAGATAAAAAAAAATAAAAAACAAAAACACAAGTCATGGTATTTACTTGGTAGAAGTCCATCTAATTGGGAATTAAATCAGCTGATATTCTTGAAACCCTGTTCAAATTTGAATTTCAGGTATGCAGGGAAGCTGGATTTGCATGGACACTCTTATTAGGATTCTGGAGTCGCCCTGATTACTGGTTTCGCTGGCGTCACTTTATTATTCACGTTTGTTGCAGGTGGTTGGAGTGGCTCAGGCTATTAACAAGAAATGTGGGGAGGACGGTGCGTTCACAGAGCAAGATGAAAAGGTTAATACTGCTTTTGACTCAGAAACATTCAGTTGTCTGCTCGACTTGCCAAAATGCTTTGATTAAAAAGCTCCCCCCCCCCCCCCCCCCCCCCCCCCCCCCCCCCCCCACAGGACTTCTCAGCTTATTTGGCCTTTTCGGGCATCGTCCTGCACAACGCGCAACTGTACGAGACGTCGCAGCTGGAGAACAGACGCAATCAGGCGAGTGTCACTGCCTCCTGCTGGAGGTTTGCATGCGTGCATGCAGAGATCTGTCATGATTAGCGTGCTTGTCCCCGTGCAGGTGCTGCTGGACCTGGCCAGCCTGATCTTTGAGGAGCAACAGTGTCTGGAAGTTTTACTGCGGAAGATCGCGGGGACCATCCTGTCGTTCATGCAGGCTCAGGCTTGCACCGTCTTCATCGCTGACGAAGACTCAATGGTTAGCATGCACACACCAACACGTGCACATGGTCCGATGCTAACCATGGAACTGTCGATAAAAGTTGTGATCTTATGGAAATGTGGAAACAATTAAACTCGCTGCAAGTGGCAATCATCAGCATTTATCAGAAACATAAAAGATGTCATAATGACCAGTTGAGTTGAGTTTCTAGAAATTTGAATATGTACATCATAAAATATTAACCATAGATCCTTTAAGAGGCAGGCCTAAATCACAATTCTTTAGATAATTTTCATTAATTCTGACTAGAGATAACGCACAGATAATTTAAATAAAGATAAATGAAGCACCTTGGTGGAGTTTGTTTTAACACTTTTTTTAGAACAGTGGCTGCGGTTACATGATGTTTTTTAATTCGGAATTAATAATTCCGAATTAAATAATTCCAAATTAAACTATTTTCCTTCGAGTTTACATGGAAATAGTAATTCCGAATTGAGGTTTACATGGAAAACACGTTAGTTCGGCTTTATTCAATTCCGCTTTAGGTCTGGGGGTTGGGAAGGGTTCTGATTGGATGGGGGGGGGGCGGACGTCTTTACATCTACCGGAAAACAAACTCCACAACAACTCGGTTAGTAACAACATTCCACTTATTTTTGACCTGGGTGGCGTCTCTATCTGCGAAACCTCCTTCATTTAACCTGGCCGCTACAACTTTGAAAAGCTCACAATTTTTATGTTTCCTGCCATCTGTTCTTTTAATTATTTCCAGTTCCTCCAAGCTATTTATTAAATAAATCGTCTCTGCTCTTGAACACCGTTTACTGCGTGCATCTTGAAACTTTGTTTTGAAAACAAGCCCAGCGCGGAATATAAGCGTCATTGTGACAGACGGGCAAGAGAACGAGCATGCGCAGAAAGACGGGAATTAATTTAAAGAGGAATGAGTGTATACATGACCGCGGAATTATTTTATTCGGAATTAAAATGGGAATAA
The DNA here is from genome assembly GCA_018398805.1 of Hirundichthys speculiger. NCBI lineage: Eukaryota > Metazoa > Chordata > Actinopteri > Beloniformes > Exocoetidae > Hirundichthys > Hirundichthys speculiger. Next base: position 105,773 of record JAGFBZ010002027.1, on the reverse strand, counting down.
ACCAGCCACTTACTTCGGAATTAAGTTAAATTCGGAATTGACATTTTCATATGGAATTAGGTGTTTACATGGTAACTTTTATTCGGATTTAACTTTAATTCTGAATTAAAGAGAAATTAAACTTCCCATGTAAACGCACTGAGTGAAGGTAAAGCCATTTGATTTGACAAAGTACCCTTTCAAAATGAAGTGCGTAGACTTGCAATACCCTGCCGTGTCCGAAAGGAAGTCGCACGCTAAGATTTAGTTGCATGACCTTTTCCTTTCGCTACGGTGTCATTTCGATAAGCTTCTCCAAAATCCCAACATTTATTTGCGTCCAGAGTTGCGTTAATGCTTTCCGCCAAGATCTTGGATAGATGATGGGAGAGTCGGACTGCTTCGGACCGCCGTCTCCAGCACATCCCAAAGACCCTCAATGGGGTTCAGATCTGGACTCTGTGGTGGCCAATCCATGTGTGAAAATGATCTCATGCTCCTTGAACCAGTCTTTGGGCCCAATGAATCCTGGCATTGTCATCTTGAATATGGCCGTGCCATCAGGGAAGAAAAACTCCATTGATTTAATAACCTGGTCATTCAGTATATTCAGGTAGTCAGCTGACCTCATTCTTTGAGCTCATACTGTTGCTGAACCTGGACCTGACCAACTGCAGCAACCCCAGATCAGAACACTGCCCCCACAGGCTGGTACAGTAGGCACTAGGCATGATGGGAGCATCACTTCATCTGCCTCTCTTCTTACCCTGATGCTCCCATCACTCTGGAACAGGGTCAATCTGGACTCATCAGACCACATGACCTTCTTCCATTGATCCAGAGTCCAATATTTATGCTTTTTTTTTCAATTTTCCTCACTGAGAAGTGGTTTTCTTCAGGCTTTTTATTCCTAGTCCCTTGAGTTCCCTTCCCATTGTGCACATGGGAATGCTCTTACTTTCACTATTAAATGTAGCCGTTTAAGTGATCTATGATCACAATCATTCAAGATCGTTTTCTGTCCACATTTCTTTCCTGAAGATGAGGGGTCCCCACTATCCTTCCAGTTTTAATAATATGTTGGACAGTTCTTAACCCAATTTCAGTAGTTTCAGCTGTTTCCTTAGATGTTTTCTTTGCTTTATGCCAATAATATGACCCTTCTGAAACGGATCAACACCTTTTCCATGACCACAGGATGAGTCTGCTGAAGCAGTGAAGCTGCTCACTGCTTCAGTTTGGGTTAAATAACTTGAAGCTGAAACATAATCATCCATGCAGTAATTATCCAATCAGAAACTCTTACTTTTTTGCGTGGATAAATCCAGGTTGTGACTTTTATTTTTAACTTTTTGGACACGCAGTGTAGATTAACCTTGTTGGGGTTATTGGAGAATATTAGAAATATATATGTTATTCTGACTTTTTCAGTTCGGTTAGTTGATGAAATATCTCAGATTTCGTGAAAATTGGTTCAGTGACTTTGAGGTTTTACTTTAACTTTTAGATTTTTTTTAAAATGACAGAGGTTTTTAGACCTTCCAAGTCAAAACAGGTTTGACTTGGAAGGTCTAAGAGGATTCCTGTCATAGTGACACCTAGTGGCCGACTAAGGTCATTCATCTTGAGTGGATTCTGAATCTGCACAGTAACTTTGTTGTCTCTAGGATGTGTAGTTTTTGCTATCCTTTTAGGTTTAAGTCCTACAGCTTTGCTTGCTTGGAGCGCTAGAAAAAAAAAATTATTCAAACTGCAACATCTCACATTTAATGCCCTTTCAGGTGGCAGAGCTTTTCAAAGCTAATTGGTTACCGGTAAGTCCTTTATAAAAAGTGCTCAAAATTGAGAGTGACTCTAAGATGCTCCCGGTAATAAACGTCTCAGTTTGCAACTCTGAGAATCATTTACTCACGTTATGATTCAGAAGGGGGTATTACGTGTTTATATTTAGCATCAACCTGAGCGCTGCTCGCCAGTCATCCATCAAGTCTTATAATGAAACGCTTCATGGACTTGCTTTGTGGCGCATCTGAGGGCAGCAAAACCATCCTGATGCAATCCATCATGAAAGCACAGCTTGTGGTCTTTGAAGAAGAATTTGTTGCACAAGACAAATAAGTACAATCCAAAAAATGGAAAAAAAACTGGGGCAATGTGGAAAGTGAAAGTAAATAGCAATTCTTAAATTACATGCAAATGGTGATAACTGAGTGTAAAAGCAGTGTCCATGAAATGGCGAGTCTTTGAGAAGCACAGACAAAATCATTGAGCTGTTTAAAAACAATGTTCCTTAAAGAAAGATGAGAAGGGATGTGCATATTTCCCCCTGTTGTGTTTAAATTTAGGTATATCTTACTCATAAGCATCCACTCAAATTATACTCTAATTATGTTCTGGTGAGGCAGTCAGTCGGCTGTTAACAAAAGGCTGGAATACAACTGAGGTGCAAAACAGAGTTTATTCTCTGTTCTCTAAGTCTGCAGATTCAGAGAGATCATTTCAGGACGCTCGATCGTTCAGAATGACCGAGACAGTTCATCTAAACAACAAGTGGAAAAACAAAGAAACCTTGAGATCTGTCTAGATGTAAACTTAGCTACTTGATGGAGCCAGTACCAAAACAACCGGTGGCCTCAAATGTAGGGAGGATTTGAGGCTAAAAGTCATGGCCTTAAGTCATGACACAGCATGACACAGCAGTTTTAGCAAGTTTAGGCCTCATAATGAATTTTAACATTGCACCCCCAGAAGAAGCCTTATGTTATCCTTGTCCAGAAGGGTGGCGTCAGCATCTCTGGCCTCAGAGGCGTCTGGGATGGACCGCCATACAGCTGGTACCGTGGTCGGGCCAGAGTATTTCCACCTTGGAAACATGTGCATCAGCTACAGGTCCAAAAGCCAGGCTCTGTGCCGGTATGGAGTTGAAGCAATGGCCTTGGTAAAGCACTTCTTTGATTGCAGCATGAATGCAGATGTACACTGACGCTCTGTTCAGACCTGGCATTATAATGCATCCTTGGAGTGGACAACTTCAATTCAAGGTCTTCGTGTTTGCGGTGGATGGCTCCTTGTGCTCTATACACCCTCATTTGCAGCCTATTTTACATATCTTTTGTTTAATAAAGCTTGACAAAACAAACAGTTTGTGACAGATTTTCTTAGTCTTGTCATTACCAGCTTTTTCTTCCCTGCACTTTACCTGGAGATTACCAGCTGCTTCCTTTGGTGGTTTGGTGTTTGCAAGTGAAAACATCATCCGTGTTTATTTGCATTATAGGGCAGGAACGCCAGATCTGATCCATCAAGGCACATTTGCGTGCACATTTTTTTGCCTGGTCTGAACATACGGGCTAATTGTCGGCCACATGGATCTGTCAGGACGCGTTCTGATGGAACGTTTGAACGCGTCTGAGAGAGCAACAGGTCCTGCCTTCAGGGCCACAACTTTGCATGGACACCCGTGTTTTTCTCAACTAAACAATACAAAGCCACATTCTGACATCATGAAGGCCTGACTATGTCCGGATCAGGCCCGTCTGCAGTCCTGATCTGTCCCCATATAGAAGAATCTGACAACACCTGAAGCTCTTCATCAGCAATGCCATCAATGCCAGAACACCTTTTAAACGTGAGAATGAATGACATTGTTACAAAGTAGTAAAAGCGTCTCTGTCCCAACTCTTTTTGGAATATGTGGCAGTTCTGAAATGCAAAGCTGGATGTATAACAAACTAAATGAAGTTGATGAGAAAAATCATGAAATGCAACAGATTCTTATCAGTCTCTCATTAAATTCCTCTTCAAAGAAGCCTCATTGTGAGCTGAATGAGTTCATCTGTGTGAATGAACTTGCTGCCCTCAGAAGCCCAACAAACCATTTCCAAGCTGAGTTTCATTATAAGACATGATGGCGAGCAGCGCTCAGGTTGATGCCAAATATAAACACGTAATATCCCCGTCTGTGTCATAATGTGAATAAATGATTGTGACAAGAGCAAACAGTGACATTCATTACTGGCAGCGTCAGAGACCTGCCTCCCCCCAATGAGCTCCTGAAAGGCTTTAGATGTAAAATCCTGCAATTTGAACGATTTGTAAACCTTCATGCTCTGGACTGTGTTGGTTTTAAATGTTTAACTGGTCGATTAAACATGAGCATTCAAGCATCCAGTATTCAAGCGTTGTTCCCATCACACATTTGCTGAATTAACGCGACGAGCTTCGCGGCTACAGCGTGTGGTTTGGGAGTTTATTTCTTTAGTTTTTAGATTCTTTTCAGAAGGGAGGAGCAGCTTAGCCAACCACATTGGAGCACGCTGACGTTGATGGAGAGACCTCTTCAGGAAAACAGATTGTCTGATCGGTGCAGAACAGCGTGATGGTATTTCGTCTCACTTCAGATCTGCAGCTGGTTTGTAGCGTTATGAAACCAGTCTGGTAACACTCGCGTTCATAGCTGTTTCCTCCGACATAGAACGTACCGTATCAGCAGCAGTGGTTTTACGCTTTGACTCACACGTACGTCCAAGAGTCACTATTCAAAACAACACAATTGACGGAAGAATTGCTAATAACACCTTGGATCAACAGGTTTTTACTGGAAAACGATGACAGCCACTCGCCAACGTTCCAGAAGAACCAGACTAACACTGACTAAGAGGAAGTCCCGCCCCCCTTAGTAACTGTTGCTAACGAAGAGAAGCTGTTTACAGTTTTACAGTGACAGCTGCCTGTGTGAAAACCTTGGGCTAAGGTGTTTTACTCTAATTTCAGCTTGTATGGCCTGGAGGGATGTGTACAAAATCTTAAAACAATTTAAATTCGCTTTATGATAAGGTTAATTTGGAGGGTAAGTGGGAGAAGTCTCATTTCATGATCGTCACGATTGCAGATGACAACACTTCATGCACCACAATTTGATTAGTCTAATATGGAGGGGCATATTCTTAGATCTACTGGACTACGTCACTTCAGATCCTGTGCTCTATAGCTGCTAAGAGACATGAAGTAAAAGCAGGACATGAAATCAGATTTACTATCATCTACTGAGCATTAAATCTAAAGTTGTGACTTTGGGTCTGGTGCTTGGTAGCTCCATTATCTGATGTCATGTTTGCTACCATTGACTGTAAAATTATTTAATAGATTTGGTATTGGTATTGACCAAGTAAATACAGGACCAGTGTTGCCAATACTGATACGATACCGATACGATAGTGATACGATACCGATACCGATGCGATACTGATACGATACCGCTACGATACTGATATGATACAATACTGATATGATATCGATACGATACCTAAACTATACCGATGCGATACTGATACGATACAATACCAATACATTACTGATACGATACTGATACGATACCGATGTGATACTGATACGATACCGATACATTACTGATACGATACGATACTGATACAATACCGATACTTTTTAATAAAAAAAGGTGGTTAATCATGAAATTGCTAAATCTGAATAAATTTTCATGACCTTACGTAATTTTCTGATGAATATTTTTTATCAGTTAAAACTAAGGACATAATTTGGGTAAAGTTTAGAGGGAAATTGAAAATACTCAACTATCGTAATAAATGTTTTTTTTTTCCTGGTAAAGTCTAGTGACTTAGAAATGGGACATTACTCAAGTGCAGTTACGTCTTCAGACTGAAATGTATCAGAGCCCGTGTTGTCTCTGTATTTCCTGAAGTGACACAGGGATAACATTGAAAAGAGCGCTGTATATTCTCTAAAAAATATTACCAAATAACACAATTGAGGATACATTATTCAGTCCTCTGTCGCTACACAACAAGGTAAACAAGTAACGTGAAGCCGGCCGGGACCGCCGGCCACCGACCGGAATCGCCGGCCACCGACCGGAATCGCCGGCCACCGACCGGGACCCCCGGCCACCGCCACCTACGACCGGGACCCGCCGGCCGCCAACGACCGGGACCCGCGGGCCGCCAACGACCGGGACCCCGCTGGCAGTCGACCAGGACCCGCCGGCCGCCAACGACCGGGACCCGCCGGCAGTCGACCAGGACCCGCCGGCCACTCACGACCAGGACTCGCCGGCCACCTACGACCGGAACCCGCCAACCAGGACCCCCCAGCCACCTACGACCGGGACCTGCCGGCCGCCGATGCCGGGGACCTGCCGGCCGCCGACGACCGGGACCCGCCGGCCACATACGACCGGGACGTCAACCGGGACCCACCGGCCACCTACGACCGGGACCTGCTGACCAGGACCCGCCGGCCACCTATGACCGGGACCCACCGACCGGGACCCCCGGACCGGGACCTGCTGGCCACCTACGACCGGGACCGCCGACGACCGAGACCCGCCGACGACCGGGACCCGCCGACTACCGGGACCCGCCGACAACCGGGACCCGCCGGCTGCTGCCGACCGGGACCCGCCGACCGGGACCCGCCTGCGGCAAACATTGTAAAGTAAAAAAGTAAATGTTACGCAACAACGATGTTAATCCATGAAAAAAGTCTCAAACAAAGACAGTAAAATGGTTTCGTAACATTTTGATCTTTAAGAACTACGAAGATGCTTACGTTTGTAGCTAGCTTTTTTTGTCGCCATCCTTTTCGAAGATGTCTTGGCTAAATTACCCAGTGCCTTCTGGGTAGCCCTTACTTCCAAGGGTGGTGTCGGAAAATCTCAATTTTGAGGGCGATACAGCCTTCAAACTCGTCCCTCAACTTGACTTTCTAAGAATCGGGACAACACTTTAGCGGGAACGCACATTTTTGAGATTGAGGGTTGAGACTGAGGGTTAAGGGAGGAATTGGAATTCACCCATAATCTCTCCAGTTTGTCTGGGGACTGCCCCCAGTTAAACATGACTGAAACACCTCTCTGGGGGGACATCCTAACTAGATGCCCGAACCACATCAACTGGCTCCTCTCGATGTGAAGGAGCAGCAGCTCTACTCTGAGTCTCTCCTGAATGAACAAACTTCTCACTTGATCTCTAAGGGAGAGTCCAGCCACCCTGCGGACACTCTTCCAGTAAATGTATTCATTTAAATAACAGCTTTCAATGGGATAAATGTATTGTATCAAAAGCTTGGACCTTTTGAGTTGAATAAAGTAACAAATGTCCAGTTGGACTTTGAAAATGTATATTAACTAATGCCAAAGATGACTAAAATATTGCTTTGACCACTACGATCTACCTGGATGTTCTCTTACAGACTAAAGGGTCTAACCTAATCCAAACATCCTGTTTAAAGGTTTTGCTGCTGGAAAGATGTCTGAAGCCTGTGCTGCCAGAGCTGAAATGAAGACTAGTGGAATACCTTCAGAGTACCCCAGACACATAATTTGACCTTTTTTTTTTTTTGTTTGTTTTTTTGCATAAAAATCGAAAAACAGTTCGTTCATGATCTTCCAGTATTTGTCTGAGTTCTGGTCCCATCTGGGTACCAGGGGCAGGTCTATTAGGATAGCTAGTTTGGGTTACTTCCAAGGGTGCACAATCTTTTTCCTGTAGTTGGACTTTTTTGCCCATATGTCTGTCAGATTAATTCCTTTCCTTGGTTTTCCTTTCACTTGTTTCCTTGATTTAACATCAGCAGCCATCAGTCTGCATTTGTGTTACTCAACATCAACATTCATAAGGTCACGTTATGGTCAATTTCTTGATTAGCCCCATTAACTCGGTTGAGGTGAAAGCAACTCATTCTGTTCCGTAACAGGAAATAACATTAGCTTTTAACAAGAGTCCAGTCCTGCCGTTTCCTCAGCTTTAATGACACACAGCACAGTGCTGGAGTCATCCTGGGGCTTTTACATTTGTTTTGGCCTGTTCTCCACACTGACGCCCTGAACCCTAAAAGTCTGACTTCACACTCATGAGCAGAACATGAGCGCACCTACAGATTAACTGCAGATTAGCCGTCGTATGCAGAGAGAATGATCGACCAGCTTCCTTTTCCACGACTGAAGGCAGCATCACATTACAGCAGAAAACCAGACTGCTGCGATGTGTGCGGTGTTCGTCAGTCCCACATTAGTACATGCCACCATCCTGCTGTCGAAGCAGGACGTGGTTCTGTTCCAGAGACCGAGACTGTGTTTGTGCAGTAAACCCGATCGCTGCTGTGGATGTTTGGAATTGTTTGGTCTCGATATGAAGCCAGGTTTTACTCTCGAGTCCTCAGTTCAGAAACCCAGGATATGAGTTTTTCATCTGTGTCTCAGTTCAGGCACAGGTCAGTTTTTACTGAGCTCTCCAAGGCATGTTTGTTGTTTCTAGATTTTAGTTATTTGTCAGGAAGGGGTTTAACATTCTCACACTCTTATGCTTCTCCCCTGGAATAATTTCAACAATAAACTTTCCTTTATTTTAGTTTTAAGTTCATCGAGGTATCATAAGCATTCCAATTCGGATATTTCCAACAATCCCTTTTCACGTCATTTGAGTAATTGTGTAAACGTAATTTTAGAATTAAGTTGTTCACAGCTATGAGTAATCACCACTTTATCACAGTGGTGGTCCTTAAACTGGGAACCTTCAAATCTCTTTGTGGGCTCGCTGTATTCACAGAGCGAGTGAGTGCAAGATGACGACGGCAAGTTCGCAGCACTTCTGCAGCACATTTTGACCTTAAGCAGCAACACTTAGAAAGAGAGGCAGTGACTCAGGTCAAAAACTTAGATTCATGACAGAGCTGATCAAGGAGCCATCGGTTTTTGTAGTATGGGAAAGGAAACTTTCACACCGAGACAGGGATTAAAATCATGAACGTACCTGGAAATCATGTAATACAGCCTTGTAACCCTCAACCTGTAAATCGACAGGTGGAGAAGAGGTGGCAGCTGATGTTGAATTGGTACTCTGCACCAGCTGATACCCAATCCCCAGGTACTACCTCAATCGGTACCAGAAAGGAAAAAAAAATGTCTTTATTTTTAACCAATGAAAAATGGCTTTTGGTCAATGAGATGTTTGTCTCAAAAGCTAACAGATGGTTGGTTGCTCGAAAGAAAACCATTCCAGTTGGTAACGTGTGTGAATCCAAATGAATTAGAGTAAATGTTTTATATCCAAAATGCTCCCGTAGAAATAACCAGAGAGCTGGTTGACAACAATGCTGAGAGCATCTGGTATATGGTTATATCAACATTTTACACTTTGCTTCACTTTTTCTGATCTAATAAAACATAATATACCAATGTAGTACAATTGTGTAACTATGAGATCTACAATTTTAGCTTCTCATTACTGGCTTTATGTTAAATCCCTTGAGGGCCGAGTTCAATCTTATCTTAAAATCCTCATATTTCCATATTATCCGACCACAACACTTGGCTCTCAGACTGCAGGCCTACTTGTGTTTTCTTGAGTTGCCAAAAGTAGAAATCAAGGCAGAACCTTCAGTTATCAGGGTCTGATGTGGAACCAGCTCCCACTTTGTTTTTGGGACACAGCCACCTTTTCAGTCATTAAGAATAGGCCAAACAGCAAAAGACTAAAGTGGTTATGGTGCTTTGCATGTTGTTTTTCTTGGTCTTCTTATTTGTGTTGTCTTGTGACAAATGTTGTGGGTGATGTTCCACAGACCTTCGACCTGCTTCTTCAAGCTTAAAAGCTGTTTCTCGAGTGTTCTTATAACGATGTCGTAGTTGACCAACTTGTCTTGTTCCTTTGGTCATCTCACTGTATGTAAGCCATTAGTCTGTCAGTGTCCATGCTGCAAACACATCCCATCCAACAGTCAGATTCTGGACAGTTTGATCTCTACGTTTTTGTGTATTAGCTTTTTCTAAGGTAGGGCAGGGCAAGTTTATTTGTATAGCACATTTCATTTACAAGACAAGTCGAGGTGCTTTACATAAAACATTAGAAGCATTGTGGCGGGGTGCAAGAGAAGCATTAAAAACAAACACAAACTTTTTAAAGAAATAAAATAAGGGATATAAAGACAGAAGAAAAAACCCTCAAACAAGATAGAATAAAATGCAACAAATAAAAGTTAATTATCATTTGTTTTGATAAAAAGGTGGATAAAAAAATTTTAATCATGATTTAAAATTCCTGAACATCTCAGCAGACCTGCAGTTTTCTGGGAGTTTGTTCCACATGTGAGGAACATAAAAACTGAATGATGCCTCTCCATGTTTAGTTCTGACTCTGGGAACAGAAAGTAGATGTGATCCTGATGACCTGAGGGATCTGGTGGGTTCATAATGAACCAGTAGATCCTGAGTGTATTATGGTCCTAAACCTTTTAATGCTTTGTAAACTAACAGCAGGATTTTGAAGTCAATTCTTTGACAAACAGGAAACCAGTGTAAAGATCTGAGGACTGGAGTTATATGATCCACTTTCTTGGTCTTTGATCAATGCATCTGGTCAGTGTTTGGATTGGACTGTAGTCTAGTTTTTCATAATTTGAGCGAGTGGGAGCATGTAGATGTTGAACAGCAGTGGCCCCAAGATGGAGCTTTGGGGAACTCCACAGGTTATTTTAGTTTGCTCAGATTTATAGTTACCTATAGACACAAAGTAATCCCTGTGTTTTAGATAGGACCTAAAACCAACTAATTGCAGTGCGAGAAAGTCCTACCCAGTTTTTCAGCCACTCTAGTAAGATGTTATGGTTGACCACATCAGATGCAGCTTCCAGTAGTATCAGGACTGAAATGTTTCCACTATCTGTGTTCAAGTGGATGTCATTTAAGATCTTAACTAGAGCAGTCTCAGTGCTGCAGTCTAAAGTTTCTTCATTTTTGACAAACTGATACCAGTTAATCGCAGTATAGAGCTTAGGTGATATTGCTAAACGGTTCTTGACTGCTTATCATGTTTTTGGTGGATGTACCATGTTTCGTTCCCATCTAAAAGAAGAGGTGTAACACTCTGATCGTAGGCTCTGATTTTAGTCACTAAAGTCATATTTTGCAGTAAAATATTCAGGCATCCAGGTGCACAAGATGTACGTTTTTGTATTTTTGAAATAACCTCTTCATACAGTCTTGAGACATACCCACCGAGGTACTTGAAGTAATTTCCAAAGTATACTGATTCTTCATTTCTTGCTTCCTAAATGGACAGAGCTTCAGAATGCTGGTAATCTAAGGATTTGTGTTTTCTCTCCTAAAAGTTAGCAGCCAACAGGGGTTAAATTGGGTCGAGCATCTCAAGGGCCCAGCTCAGGCACATATGTTTTACCATCAGGTTCGATTAACTTCAAAGACCTTCAACAAGCATATATAACATAGTCTCTGGCCAAAGGGCATACAGACTGAGTATTTTCTGCGACTGCTTGGTAAAGATAGGACTTCTCAACTCTGCCGATGGCTGTGTTGTCGTGCTGTCCAAAGGAATCACAGTGAGTCGCAGAACAAAGCAAGTAAGAGCTCCTCCACACGGTCCGTGGTTTCTGTCAGTGGTGTTTCTGAGCTGCTCTTCGTTGTCAGTCACTTCTAACAAGGGCCCTGACCTTCGGTGTCTCCTCTGCTCTGAGATGTGCATGTGAGCTATGAAATGAGTGAAACTGTAACAAATACTCAGATTCTCTAGTTCAACTCAGACTTCTCCACATCAGTTTGATGTGATGAACCAGTATGTCTTTCTGAAGCTGATCTCAAAATTATTTGCAAAATAATGAGAATCAGATTTGTGAATTTGAAGGTTTTGAAGACTGTTATTCAGTAATGAATCAACATGTCTTCTGAGCTCATCTTCCTTTGGTTTAAGGATATTTAAACAATCTTTGGTTCACAAGTGTCAAGTGATAGGGTAATGTTGGGTTATGAGAGCAGTAAGAAATGTTGAATTGAAACTAAAGCTTTATTTATCCTGGAAAGGAAAGTATATTGTTGGAGCATAAATGACAAGGGAAAATTAGTTAATAATTCGATTCAAATTTAAAAATACTTTATTAATCCCCCAAGGGGGAAATTAAAGTTTCAGTACACCAGTTCTTCTGGTGTACTAGGGGAGCTGCTAGCATCCAGCGCTCCTTTTTATGCCAGGTCCCGTGGTCCGAGTGCTAACTACAGGTAACAGCCGTTAACAGCCGCTAAAACAGTTAACAGCCGTTAGAACCAGTATATTTCCATAATGATGACAAGTGAGATATCTCCAGGTCAGAGGAGGAAACACAGATGAACCAGACCGTCTCCTCTGGGAAGACTGAGCTTCATTCAGTCCGGCGAGCGACGGAGCCGACCGTCTCAGAACCCAATTCATCATGCGGACCGGACCAGGCCGTTGTCGTCTCCCCCAGCGGTGCTGGGCCCCAACAGGTCACCAGACGGTCCCTGCCAGGTCAGCTGACCCATCCGGCGTGTAGACTGCTGGACGGGGGCAGCATGCCGCCGCTGCTACGTCGGGGGCTCCCGTCCCGGCTCCGTGACGCTGCAGCCCGGATCCAGTGGCGGTGGTTGCCGCAGGTAGCAGTTCAAGACTACTTAGCTTAGCTTTCCTGAACCGGCCTCCAGCGACACCATCCATGTCCAGTTGCACCAGTTGCAAGAGGACCGATCCGCCCCCTGCAGACAGTATGTCAACATCCGACCGCAGATCACCACAAACCGGGCACAAACTGGAGCGTCCAGCGTCCAGGGATAAGTCCCGGAGCAGCAGCGAGAAGCGTCCATGCCAGGCGTCATCCGAGCAACAACTAATAAAATAATATACAACTAAACTACCAACTAATAATAATAATAATAATAATAATAATAATAATAATAATAATAATAATAATAATAATCCGTCATCAATTTGGAAGTGTAGCAGAGAGACTCAAATCTCCAGAGACTTCCATGAATGGATTTGTGCTTGTTGCCAACAACTGATTTGATGACATCACATCCAGCATCAGCAGATAACATGGACGAAATGCAAAGCCAACAGTTCAATATTAGGGGTGCAGACACCCTCCATCAGATTAACATGTCCAGGATTATACCGTCTGACGTTGACAAGCATTGCAGTCCTTTTTCTGTCAGCAGTCCTTGGCTGCGTATATAGTCTGAAATCTGTTGAGAATAATTCCTGCAGATGTGCCTTTCTGAATCACATAAAGCTTAATTCTTGATAGTCTCAAGATGGAGAAGTTGAGGAGGTTATTGCCAAAGAATGATTGAAGAAGTTGATTCTGGTTAGGTAATAAATGTGTCTTGCTTTACAGCACCAGGTCACACATCAACAGGAAGCAACAAAAATACTCTCAGACCCTTATAATGAAGGAAGAGAAAACAAGAGTGACTGAGCAAGAAACCAAACAAGTACATTTCGGACAGTGGTATGAAAGCAACTTAAGCTCCAAGCCTGTGGGAGACCCTCCGAGCTAAATACAGTGGTACGTCTACTTAGGAAATTAATTGGTTCTGGAAGTAGTTTCGTAACCTGAAAATTTCGTAAGTAGAGACGCGTTTTCCATGTAAATGCCCTAATCCATTCCAAGCCCGCCAAAATTCGGACATAATTTTTTTTATAAAACATAAAAATGCATAAGGTCCAGCCTCTCTCAAGAAGGTTGGTTCCAGAGCCCAGGCTGTGCGTCGAGGTGAGCCCGACTATATCTAGTCGGTACCGCTCAACCTCACGCACAAGCTCAGGCTCCTTCCCCGCCAGAGAGGTAACGTCCATGTCCCAGTAACCAGTTTCGTCAGCCGAGGGTCGGCACGCCAAGGCCCACGCTTTTCGGCTGTCACCCATACCACACTGCACCCGACTCCTATGGCCCTCCCTGCGGGTGGTGGGCCCACGGGGAGGCGAACCCATGTAGCTCATTCGGGCTGAGCCAGGCGCTCCCGAACGAGCCCCTCCCCCAGGCCTGGCTCCAGGGTGGGGCCCTGGTGACCCTGATCCGGGCGAGGGTCATCGAGCTCTTGGTATTTTCTTATCCATATGAGTCGTATGAATCGCGCTTGGTCTGGCCCGTCCCCCAGGACCAGTTTGCCTTGGGTGACCCTACCAGGGGCAAATGCCCCCGACAACATAGCTCCTGGGATCTTTCGGGCACACAAACCCCTCCACCACGTTAAGGTGGCGATTCAGGGAGGGCAAATCTGAGACAAGGGTAGAATGCCTCCTCCGGGTCGGGAGTGAGGTTCTGCCTCAAGCGGAGGAGTTTAAGTATCTCGGGGTCTTGTTCACGAGTGATGGGAGAAAGGAGCGGGAGATCGACAGACGGATTGGTGCGGCGTCTGCTGTGGTGGTGACTCTGTACCGGTCCATTGTGGTGAAGAGAGAGCTGAGCCAAAAGGCAAGGCTCTCTGTTTACCGGTCGATCTTTGTTCCAACCCTCACCTATGGTCATGAACTGTGGGTAGTGACCGAAAGAATGAGATCGCAGATACAAGCGGTGGAAATGAGTTTTCTCCGCAGGGTGGCTGGACTCTCCCTTAGAGATAGGGTGAGAAGTTCGGTCATTCGGGAGAGACTCAGAGTAGAGCTGCTGCTCCTTCACATCGAGAGGAGCCAGTTGAGGTGGTTCGGGGATCTGGTTAGGATGCCCCCCGGACGCCTCCCTGGAGAGGTATTTCGGGCATGTCCAACTGGGAGAAGACCACGGGGAAGACCCAGGACCCGCTGGAGAGATTATGTCTCTCAGCTGGCCTGGGAGCGCCTCGGGATTCTCCCAGAGGAGCTGGTGGAGGCGGCTGAGGGGAGGGAGGTCTGGACCTCTCAGCTGAAGCTGCTGCCCCCGCGACCTGATTCCGGACCAAGCGGAAGTTAATGGATGGATAAAAATGCATCAAAACATGTAACAAATACATGTTACAATTAGATTATTGCACAATAAACATAAAATGAGAGTTGTACATAATTAAAAAAAAGAATTAAGTAAGGAATAAAAATTATGTTCATTTACCTTTTAACTGCTATCGTTGTCACCTTTTCTCTCTCAGCAGTGGTTTTTGCATGACGTTTTGTAAAGAACTGATCCAAGGACGTTTTGTCAGCTTTTAACAATCCTTTGAAAATGTGCAAGGCAAACGTCATAGTTAGTGAGCGATAGCTCGACTAGTGAACACTTTTTCTGGGTGATTCTTTTCAACAAATTCCGAGATTCAGAGAATCTAGAGAGAGATGCCAGGAAGATGGTAGCTGATAGCCAGGAAGATGCTAGGCGATAGCCAATGGCAGAGCAGCTACATGTATGTTTACATTCGGTAAACTCTGGGAGCTACGAGTAGCAGCGCGTACTGTATTTTTGCCTTTCGTGTCCTGAAATTTCTTTCGTAACAAAAGGCGATATTTTCCCGTTGAGGCGTTTCGTAACCTGAAAATTTCATATGTAGAGATGTTGGTAAGTAGAGGTACCACTGTATTGAAAAAGTTCTTTTGTGTCACTTTAAGTGAACTATTCTATCTATCGTCAATAACACTGAGCTAACAGATGGACCTAACTCTTCTTTAAATCTGAGGTAAAGTTCACTGCTGCTGATAGCGAGTTATCAAACATATACAATTGACATTTTATTGTAATATTCTTCCATGATGTAATGACTGTTCTCTCTGCCGTCCAGTTGGGTTTGTCTTTATTTGTATTGTGGCAACAAAGCTCACAGGCAGATATGAAATGTCAACTGCTTATTTAACAAAGCTCCTTGAATTGTGAAACGAACGTGTTATGTTACTAGTCACAACTAAAAGCAGTATGGGTACTCTAAAGCGCGACATGGTCCTTGTACTAAAATTAGAATTAAAAGGCCCTTTTCTTTGACGTGTGTTTGTCTTTCGTAGCTGCTAGACCAGCCATCTCCCTTTACACTGTCCTCACCCTTTCCTCCCATTTCTTTCTTTTCTTGGCAAACATTTACTCTGAGTTTAGGAACTTTTACTGACCTTATCTTCCTCTGTATACAGGTGTCAGCCTTACAGGTCTGTAGTTTGTCAAACTGCCCCCACAGGTCTGTGGATTTTAACGTAACCTTTCCTGCAGGAACTCTGCTAAATGATAGAGCTGGTCTTGTTTGCCCACATTGGCTCTCTTCATTTGACTAAAGTGTGGTATCTGATGGGAAACAGTGCTGTGTGTGTATCTTTGTCCAGTATGGGTTGTAGACCCTGTGGACGGGCTGTATTTGTATATGCTATTGGCTCTTGCTATTCTCTCATGCGTTTGCATGATACGCATCATTTTACATGCAGATTTGAGTATGGCCTGTCTGAAGTTTCCCTGTGTGCCAGTGTATGTGTGGGAGTTTTTGTGTGAATGATGTGTAATCTGGTTTGACATCTGGCTCACCACTGGGAGTGTTTTGTTTCCTCTGTGTTTAACTCTCCCAAGAAGAAATAAAGCTGGAATTGGATGCAGGTTCTCTGAAATATATCACAAAGCTCGTGCAACAACGTGTGTGTGTGTGTGCACATGTTGGATCAGTCTCTGCAGTTGTTAAACCACCTATCATTTGCTATTCTGTTTTTCTGTCTTCCTCAAATCCACACTGTCTGGCTTTCTTCCTCCCAATGATCTGAGCAAGTCCTTCTACGTAGAATTTTCTATGACCTTCCAAAACCAAACCAGCCCTCCCACTGTTTTGACAGTTCATTGTTTACATGAACTCTTTTGACAAATCATGTAAACAAAAGTTGGAGAGTAAAGCTTCAACACTGAACAGATGGCAGATCAATTCTGCAGTGGGGAATTTACACTACAAGCCACTCCAAACTTCGTATCGATGCAGACCGGAATTAATGTGATTGGACCGCTTGGTAGCATTGCTTTTTTTTCTTACATCTTCATACTTCCTTCTGATACTTCTTCTTTGTCATTTTCAAGCCGTCATTTAGAAAGATACACTCACCAACACTTTATTAGGTCCACCTGTCCAACTGCTCGTTAACACAAATTTCTAATCAGCCAATCACATGGCAGGAGCTCAATGCATTTATTCATGTAGACATGATCAAGATGATCTGCTGCAGTTCAAACCAGCATCAGAATGGGGAAGAAAGGTGATTTAAGTGACTTTGAATGTGGCATGGTTGTTGGTACCAGACGGGCTGGTCTGAGTGTTTCAGAAACTGCTGATCTACTGGGATCTTCTCCACAACCATCTCTATGATGATGGTCCAGAAAGAGAAAATATCCAGAGAGCTGCAGTTCTGTGGGAACAAATGCCTTGTTGATGCCAGAGGTCAGAGGTCAGAGGAGGATGACCAGACTGGTTGGAGCTGATAGAAAGACAACTGTAACTGAAATAACCACTCGTTACAACTGAGGTCTGCAGAAGAGCATCTCTGAATGCAAGACACGTCCAACCTTGAGGCTGATGATCTACAGTAGCAGAAGACCACACCAGGTGTCTCTGCTGTCAGCTAAGAACAGGAAACTGAGGCTACTATTCACACAGACTCACCAGAACTGGACCATAGAAGATGGAAAAACCTTGTCTGGTCTGATGATTCTGGATTTCTGCTGCAACATTCAGATGGTCAGAATCTGGCACCAACAACATGAAAGCATGGATCCATCCTGCCTGGTATCAACGGTTCAGGCTGCTGGTGGGGGTGTAATGGTGGGGGGGATATTTTCCTGGCACACTTTGGGTCCATTAGTACCAACTGATCATCATATCAACTCCACAGCCTACCTGAGTATTGTTTCTGACCATGTCCATCCCTTTATGACCACAGTGGATCATCTTCTGATGGATACTTCCAGCTGGATAACAGGTCATGTCATAAAGCTCCAATCATCTCAGACTGGTTTCTTGAACATGACAATGAGTTCACTGGACTCAGATGTCCTCCACAGTCACCAGATCTCAGTCGAGTAAAGCAGCTTTGGGATGTGGTGGAACGAGAGATTCTCATCATGGATGTGCAGCTGACAAATCTGCAACTGGTGATGCTGTCATGTCAATATGGACCAAACAAGGTACTGAAACTGTTTCCAGTACCTTGTTAAATCTATGCCACAAAGGATTAAAGCAGTTCTGAGGGAAAAAGGGGGTTCTAACCTGGTACCTGCAAGGTGGACCTGATAAAGTGGCCGGTAAGTGTCGATTGCTGTGTTGTCAATAAATATATCTGTTGCTTAACATTTATCAGCTCCAACTCACATATGATATGCTTTATTTGCTCCATTGCTATTAGAACTGGCAATCAAAAATCAATATCTTTCTGGTATTGTTGAATTGCATCGATATCATCAAGTATTGAAAAAGTCTGTCTAATACCTAATTTTAATACTTTGTATCAACAACTGTAGCCCGTTGTGAGTTTTTAACAAACGGTGTCTCTCCCTTAAAACTGAATTGTTGCTTCATTGGTGCTTTGTAGAAATTTTAATCCCATATATCTGGGAGCCACCTGTGTGCTTCTGTGATTAGCTACTGTGTAATTATTGCAAATAACTGGAATTAACTGCAGCAAAGATGCTAATTTGAGTCTCCCTCTGATTTTCTTCTGATTGTGGAGGTCAGAGGTAAAACCTGGAATGGAGTTTTGTGTATTTTTCCTTCCTGGACTGAACAGACTTTCCATAAGCTGAAGTCGGAAGAACCTGGACTGGATTTTACATTTCTTTTCCTTTTGTGAAACTTTTGAGACTGTGAGGGTTTAAATGAATGAATGCATTTTTGAAGATTGAGTTTTGCTGAAGTTTGTTGGGGTTTGTTCAGTGTTTAGGGTGGGAATTCAACTTGAGTTGCTCTTTTTATTGGTGGTTTTAAAATAAGAGGGAAGAAACGACTGTTCTATTTCAGAAAGACCTGCTGGAACCTGAATTTAATCCAAACTAAACAGCAGAACAGGGTAGAAACATTTGACAACTGTCCACTTGCTTAACCTTTAAAAACCTTTAAAAAGGCTCCAGCAGATCCCCGTGACCCTGCAGAAGATTAAAATAGATAATGGATTGAGGCTGTAGCGATACACTAATCTCACGATTAGACACGACACACGATATTCGGCTCACGATACGATATATATCGATATTCATCTTCAAGAGACAAAGTGATTTTGGTGACATCTTGTGAATGTTCCAATGACTTTGTTTGAATTAATTGAACTGAAAGCATCAATTACACATTATATGGCTGACAGGCAGCTTGCAAATGCTGGACAAAATTATTAAAAGATTTGTTGAGAAAAATTGTTTCATTTATTTAAACGGTGCAAATTGTTGCTTGCAAGCTTTTAAAGGTGGGACACGGAGCTTATGAAAGAAGTTTAGAATATCGATACTCGCGGCTGAAAAATCGATACTCTCTGGGGAAATAAAATATCGACATATATATCGCAGAATCGATAAAATTGCTCAGCTCTATAATGGATGGATGGATGGATATTGCCTGCTGACATGTAAAATACCTCTTACAGTCAACTCTCACAGTAAAGACTTTAAATTATTTCTTTATTATAAAATAGTTGAGCTTCTTGGCTTCAATCTAATCAATCCTAGCTTATAAGGCATACGTAGAGATATCAGGAATGATATCCTCTCTATAGACCCGGAGCCTGCAGGTGGAAGCTGGGGGGTTGGTGGGATTTTTACAGCGGCAGTGAGGGGGAGTACTTTGCTAACATAAAGAACTGCACTAATTTATTGTGCTTTCCCTTTTTTTTTTTAATCCAGCACCAATTCAAACCATTTTTGCTTCACCTTTTTGAATGCTTTGTCAGACAGAAGACCCTGGAACAAGAAAATGAATATTCATGTAATGTTAGCAGTTTATGTGGTTACTTGAACAAATATTTTTATCGTGAAAGAAAAAAATAAAAGCTGCAACTCTAGGTATTGTTGCCTGTTTTAACAGTATATTAATACATGTGAGCTCTCCTGGCTAATTAAGGCATAAAAGTTATATTTATGATTCATTTAAGGGTATACTATTGAGGTAACAAATAAATAATTATTTAAAACAAGATAGATAAACTCATATTTCCTAGATGAAAGATTTTGAATACACAGAAGAACAGAACAGTTTCCAGTGTGATCAACTGGAATTCACTAACATGAATGTTCATACGAATAATCTTTTTAGTGAATTTCAGAGTAGGTTTTCAGTAAGGAGGTGATTTATGAAGCTTTCATGAATGAGGACCTGTATGTGTCGGTACCATAGCAGTCATGTGGATTAGGGAACACACAGATCAGATGTGATGCGTCGCAATCTTCTTTTCCTTCCACCTGATCCCTTCAGGGGTATCCACGGTGAATCATACTCCTCCATCTAACTGTATCCTCTGCATCCTCTCCTCTCACACCATCAAACTTCACGTCCTCTTTCACTGCATCCATAATATCTCCTCTTTGGTCTTCCTCTAGACCAGGGTGGGCAATCCCAGACCTCGAGGGCCGGTGTCCTGCATGTCTTAGATGTTTTCCTGCCTACAACACACCTGATTCAGATGAATGGACCACCATCAGCTTGTCATCAGGGTCTGCATAAGACCATTAACGACCCATTTATTTGAATCAGGTGTGCTGAAGCAGGGGAACATCCAAGACTTGCAGGATGCCGGCCCTCGAGGACTGGAGTTGTCCACCCCTGCTCTAGGCCTTCACACAGGTAAAAGACTGCTGTTGATCTAAGGTGCTTTCAACTCTGAAAGCATCTTATTGGCTTTGAATGGTGGCGCTTAGATGCTCCTGTATGAGTCATTGAATAATGCCGGCTTCGCCCTGTCCTGAACCCGGTCTGTACTGGTGGAAACGGCTCTGAACTGGAGGAGTACCAGATCCGTTTCATGAGAGAGGATTTTCGTGAAGTGAGGAGGCAACGGCTGGCACGTCCAGGAAAGATCTCGTACTGCAGTGGACCTGAAGAAGCCTCTGAGTGACAGACACTCTGGCAATGAGTTGCAATTTATTGAAAAAATAAGGAATTATATATTTGCATCTGAAAAACGTCTATATTTCTATATATTTGTGCTCTTTAAATCAACAAAGTCCATCAAGTATGTGACTACATGATGCAGAGTCCTGATTGGAGGACGTTGCCTCGTCTCACATCTATGTAACTGAATTCACATGTTGAATGTCCTAAATTCTGTCTTTTAGTCTGCAATTAAATGCCAGCTGGATTTATTTTACTGAAACCCTTTCCCATGGATACAGGCCCAAATGCAGCTGCATTAGTTGCACAGATGTGTACAGCTGTGGCATGACTGTAGCTACAGAGAGGCAGTCATGAGTCACATGAGCATGCACACGACTCTATTTCCATTAATGGCTGTAAAACGTCACTTCATTTGCAAAGCAGTTGAAGTACACAGCCTGGCCAAAATAAAGTTATCACCTGGATTTAACTATAGACAAATAAGCAAGAACGTCCCAGTGGAAAAGTACTGCAACAGGTGATTTAACCCTGACTGCTGCAGCGAGCAGCTTACAATTCCATTTCCAAATCATTTCAGAAAACCATTTTGTTAATGTGTTTTAGAAGGATGGAATTATTGTTCTTCGTGAAGCAAACAAAACAACCCAGGAGATTGTTGAAAATACTGAAACTGGGGTAAGGAACTGCCACAATGGATTGTTAAAATTTGGAAGGATATAGTGGTAAACCATCATCTTCCAGGAAGAAATGTGGTCGGAAAAAAAGTCTTGCCTGATTGTGATCGGATATCACTTAAATCGCTTGGTGAAATCTAATCAGAGAAAATCAACATTTGTGAAAGTCAGAGTGTTTCCACGGACACAGCATGAAGAGAAGTCAAGGTATTGGGACTAAACAGCTGGAAGGAGAATTGAAAGAAAGGCTTCATTTTCCTGCGAGCATAAAACATGGATGCAGGTCATGTGGTCTAATGAGTCCTGATTTACCCTGTTCCAAGAGTGATGGGGGCATCAAGGTAACCTTTGGGCCCAACCGGGCACAGAAGCAGCACACTGTGGACCATGCATTGCCCGCTGTTGTTAATCACAGTCACTTTAATCAACATGAGAAGCGCTGTGGCGCGCTTCAGGAGCGTCCTCGAGGTGACCGTCCACTCTTCTCCACTACAGATACATGCCAGGTCTGTGTTGGCATTCAGCCTTGATTGATTCCCTTCGATTTAACACGGAGCAGATTGAGCTGGCAATAAGTCAGGACCAAGAAGAGCGAAGACAATACAGTGGTGTCCCCCTGCAGCGTAGGCCTATAGCAGCATAACTATGATGAAGCTGAGATTAAGACGAACCTACTGTAGTCTTAGCTCCTATAACTATAACTATTAGCCCCTACACACTATTGTTTAGACTAACTGAAGGCTTTACTAAACAAAAATGTTTTCAATTTAGTTTTGGGTGGAGGTGGTGTCAGCCTCCTGAATCCCAAACTGGTAGCTGGTTCCATAACCAGGTTCCATAATAATAGGTTAACAAGTCTAGAGAGGAAGAGATTTCAGCCACATACAAGTAGAGGTTCATCAAGCCTGTGGAGAGTGGTGCGATGATCCGAAGCTGCTTCAGTCGGTCAGGTCAAGCTTCAGCTATGTAATTATGACTACCTGAGTAGACTGAGCTGAGCAGGTTTTACCATGACAATGTTAGGAGTCATAAGGCTCCAAAGAGCAGTTCAGGGAGCCTGAGACATCATTTTCATGCATGGATTGGCCATCACGACATCTAGGCCTTAACCACATTGTCAGTTTCTGGGATGTGCTCATGCAGCGGTCCAACTCTCCCATCATCAATACAAAATCAAAACTGAACAAAACTCTGGGTGAAACAAATGCGACATTGTGTAAGTTTGTTAAACCGATGCCACAGTAATTGCGTGCCGCAATCAAAGCTGAAGGTAGAAAATGCGGTGCTGTCATTGTGGATATGCACAAACTTAGGACAGTTTTACATTTCTTTCCGTTTCCTAACCTTCTGACAGATGGGAATTAATAACAACCAGCCCAGTCTTACAACTCCCCTTCAGTTGTTCCATTGCCCTTCTTTGACATGTAAAAGCCTTGACTGATACCAATAAAGACAAACTGGATTCGTTCCACTATTCCTACAGGCAAGGAAAAAAAAAACCCAAAAAAACTCCATTACCCCATGTGATACTCGTATAAACGTTTTCCCCTTGCCAGAGGCCCCAATAAATGTCATAACATTGCTGGGTCCTTTTTCTGTTTAAAACAGCTTTATTGCCCTCAGACAGATCACTGTGAACTAATGCCACAAAGCAAAAGTGTGCATGTGTGCACAAAGGCAGGGGGTGCATTTTTTCCAAAACAAAGAAGGCTCGTCCATCTTTAACATCCTGTCCTCTCCTCTTAAAAGAAAATGGTCCTTGATGGGTTGGGAATGCAGGTTGAGGGGAAACAAGTCCTTATAAGGGTGGGAGAGGGCAAACAAGCAGTGGAATGTTGAAATACACTCTATCTGACAAATGTAATAGATCACCGTCCCTTTTTCATGTTTTGCAAAGTGTTTGAGGTAGTATGCACAGTATCACTGAAGCACTTTGAGTATCTGGATGGTGGGTCTTGTTGTTGTAACTTAATTGGAGGGAACGAGAAAAGTGAAGTCCAAACCACATCACTTATTTAATATCCCAGACAAATCAAGCTGCTTTTACTCTTCTTACAGAATTCCTTCTCCAGTGTCTTTCACATGGAATATGAGGAGCTGGGTGAAGTCCTGGATGCCCCTAAAAGGTAAGAGGATCACCTTCAGTTTCAGCCCGCTATTAAATCAAAACCCCTGTAGATTGGCTTTGCGGCAAACTCCAGCTGTTTCCACAGGTTGTTACAGCTAATGTTTCCTCAAATTTGCAAACTGCCTTTTTTCCTTTCCCTCTGAGGGAATTAGATGACGTTTGTGCAACGGGCACTTTCACAAGGATTTCATTATCTTCTCAAAAGAGAGAGAAATGGAAAAAGAGAGCTACAAGGCAGTGTTGTGGAAATAATGAAAGTCTAATTGTTCCCATTCAGTCAGTTTGAATTTAAATGAGACAGACAAACGCAGCAGTGCAGTCCAATAGTCATACGTTTTCTTTGCTGATTTGTCGGCCCAGGGGATCATCCTGATGCTATCGGACATTCGATCGCAGGGTTTTGGCACAAAGCGCTCATTCTCATTGGCTGGTCCCTCCACCGTCTTTAGGCTTCATCTGACAGCTCCTTCATCACTACTTTCTTATCATGACTAAGCAGACCATTTTACTGTCTTGGAAGCAGTTTGAGAAATTTCCAACAATCCTTCGTCACGCACAGACTCGACTGTCTTGTTTTGAGGTCAACATGCGCTCTTATTGCCTGTGACAGCTCTGTTAGCTGCACGTGTGGCGCAGTGGATGGAGATGTGGAGTCAAATTAGTTTCAGATTCTGGAAAAAAAGCTGTGGATCTTTGTTTATACTTTAAATTACAACATCAAATCCACCATCAAGAATAAGTCTTTCACATCGGTGTGGAGAAATTGTGGCCACTTCTTCTTCTTCATTCAGTTCTGTTCTTCAGTTGACTTTTATTTCTATAGTGCCAATTCAGAAGAGAGTCATCTCAAAGTGCTTTAAACAAAAGCATTCTGGTTTTAAAAAGCTCAGTTTAATCCAAGTTAGTCCAATTTCCAATGCTAGTTTTATCTGCTCGTTGGCAACATAAGTCATGATGCATCATATCTTGGAGCTTTTTCAGACTTGATCACCTTCGGTAGAGAAAGCAACAAGCAAAAACAAGCGATACGGATAATTCATTTTACATCATTTTCTACCTCCAAAGAACGATGGTGTACTACTGCGCTGCTCTGCAGTGTGGATCACATAGCTGCATAGCAAAGAAGCTACACATCTATCCCTTCATGGCTGACGTGGTCGAAAGATGCTGAACCTTGTAAGAAATTCCAGGCTATGTTCCACAAGGCAAATTTTAGCACCGACGCCCACAAAAGAAGTGATCCTGTCTACTTTGACTGGAATAACCAGAGGAGGCCACTAGTGTGGAGAAAACTTGAAAGCCCCAGATGAATGTGAGTGCTGCCCCATTACGAGTCAGAATTACAGTTGTGTTCAAAATAATAGCAGTTTGATCTTGTTGGTCTGGAACAAAGACTGCTGGTTACTGGTGTGTTTGGGGTCTTGTTTCTTGTTGAAAGACCCATTTCAAGAACATTTCGTCTTTGGCATAAGGCAACATGACCTCTTCAAGTATTTCAGTGTATTCAAACTGATCCATGATCCCTGGTATGTGATAAATAGATCTGACACCGTAGTATGAGAACCATTCCCATATCATGATGCCTACGCCACCATGCTTCAGTGGGTCTTCAGTATACTGTAACTTGAATTCAGTGTCTGACAAACTATCTGTAGCTCCTAAACCCTATATTGCTTTCATCAGTCCACAAAATGTTGCTCCATTTCTCTTCAGGACAGTCAGTCAGTTCTTTGGCAAATTGTAACTTCTTCAGCATGTCGTTTCTTTCAACGATGGAACTTGCTGGGGGCTTCTTGCTGATATCTTGGCTTCACATCAACATCTTCTAAATGTTCCAGTACTCACAGGTATATTTAGCTCTTCTTTGACCCCCCTGGAGTTGATCGTTGTCTGAGTCTTTGCTATTTTGGCTGTTCTTCAATTCAGTCTTTCTGGTTTTAGTTGCCATTTTAAAGCATTTGAGATTATTTTAGCTGTAATTTTCTGCGCTTCTTTATGCTCCCCCTCTCCAGTCAACTTTTTAATCAAAGTATACTGTTCTGAACAGTATCTGCAGTGACCCATTTTCCTCAGACTTTCAGAGAGAAATGCAATAGAAGCAGCATGTACAACATTTGCTGCCTTCATCCTTAATTAAGGACCACTATTTGACGGCTGTTTTTTCACAGTATGAATGACCACACTGACTGAATCCCACACTGTTATTTTCGTTAACAGCCTAATAATACTTTTTCTTGACTTTCAGTAAAATAATACTACATTTGATACATTGTCCTTCATGGTTTGTTTTGGAAAAGAATGTGCAGTGTTCACAGTGCATTTACTTCCACGAAAATAAAAGGATGTTGAGCTTTGCTAACTTTATGGCGTGGCTGGCCCAGTCCCCTGACCTTAATCCAGTCATCAACAATCATGCTCCAATCATTCTAGTTTATTATTCAGTTCGTGCCAATTCATTATCCAGTTAATTCCAGTTGAGTTCAAGATTCCAAAATTTGTGTAATGCCAATTCATGAAAAATAGCCCAGCTCAAGTAACTCAACAGATTGCACCCAATCTTCACTGTGGTGCAACGCTCTAGCCTGAGCAAGCACGTGGTGATAGTGGGAAAACAACAACAACGAACAAAACCTGGTTAACAGAACTAAAATAACCTCCAACAGAACCAGAACCAGGGAGGGGGGTCATCTGCCTCAGCAGGTTGGGAGACTGAGATGGAAGAAAGAGAGTCAATGATAATATAATATATATATATATATACCACAGGAGTATATACATCATCAATGAGACTATATCTTAAATATAAGCTTTAACAAAAAAAAAAGTTTTAATAAAGTTCTAAGCCTAACCTTTGAAAACTCATGCAGTTTAAGAACAAAGTGGTCTGCTTGGAAGATGCAGAACTAAAAGTTCTTTAAGATAAGAGGCAGTTGGCCTTTAGAGGGTTTATATGTGAGGAGAAGAACTTAAAATTTTATCTTGAATTCAGTGGGAACTGCTTCACACATTGCCTCACTTCTTGAAGTTTACAGTAGTTAAGACCTAAAACAACTGTGCTGCCCTCAGCTTTCACACACTCTGACAACCAGATAAACTCCTTCCCAACATCAGGACTCTGAAGACAGTATCCTCCTTTGTCCACAGGTTGGTTGAAATGGAGATGGTGTGAAGCCATGATGCAAACAGATGTGCATGATACCAACATTTTCAGTTCAATTCAGCTTTGTTTGTGTAGCATATATTACAATACAAATTGTCTCTAGTTGCTTTTAGAGACCCAGAGGATGACCTCCGAGCAAATATTAATTATAAGTAATATTATTAAGTCTTGAAGAAACAGTGGCAAGTAAAAAACCTCCTCTAGTGGGAGAAAAATCTTTAAGCCAAACAGTGGCAAGAAAAAATTCTCCTTTAAGAGAGAAGAAACCTTGAAAATTAACATCTGTAAAAGTAAGGAAATTAGTTCATGGAGTCACATTCGTTTACTTTCTGTTACAGATAACGGTCTGTAAACTACTTCTGTGGTTATCAAATGTCACCTTACCAAAATATAGAATAAAGGATGATTTATTGCATTAATTACTCTACTACAGAACTACTTCAGAGAACATTAACAATATTACTTGAAAATCAGTTTTGCTTTACTTTGAACATTTTTATTATCTACAACAAGACAAATACATTTCAGTCAATGCTGAGGTCTCGACTTTAAGAAGACTGAAGAAAGCTCCAGGACAGTGTTACATATGCACCCCCCCCCCACCCCCCCCCCCCCCCCCCCCCAGAAAAAAAAACAAAAGCTATATTAGTAATGTTTCAGTATTCGACCATCATCAGGTAAACAATCTTAAAACAAGATTCTTAAAACATCTCAAAAGTCAACAAATGTCACAAAAAGACATCCACATTATTTAAACTGCAGATTTAATTTTTTTTTTTTTTTTAATATATATGGGTGAAGTTAGTCTGAACTTTGGGTCATTGCAGAACCTTGATTCTTGATTCTTGATTCTTTTTGTGTTTGGGATTATTGTCTTGCCACATGACCCAATTTCAGCTAAGCTTTAGCTGACAGTCACTTTCTAGCACATTTTCCTCAGCAGTCGGAGCAAAGAAGCCACTTACCCATCAGAGTGATTATCGGCTCTAACGGAGTATGTTAACTTTCAGATTTTTTTATTCTAGGATTAATGAAATCTTGAGGTAATTGAAATGCCTCAGTTATACATCTGGGCCAGCCAACCACTGATTTCTACTCATAAAATATCTATTTTATGAGTAGAAATCATAGGTAGCTTGTTGGCTGTTGAATATAGACTCACTTTGACATTGAGGCTGGCTTCACACCCTCTATCCTGTGAGTTTTTTTTTGTAAAGATAAAACAAAAACAAAAAATGCATACACCATTGATTAACAATCCATACCCACTTTTAACTGTTTGTTCCCTGGAAATAACCACATTTTATGAATAGCACAGTGCTCATTTGTAAAGACAGAGCATCTCCTCAGAGAAGTGAAGTAGAAGATATGGATAAAACAAAGGCACAGAGCGATTCTCCAGCTGCAGAGCTTCCTGACATCAGCTCATGCTACGACCAGGAGGAGCCAATAAGATCTAATCTGATTTGAGATGCAGTGAGATAGAAATCCCCCCCCCAACTCCCTCATCCCCGGGTCCTCTGGTCTCCAGGGCGGCCTGGCATCCACAGTTGCTATGCAGGACCAAAAACTCAATCTCAATCTTGGCTCAAGCAACACAATTGGATTGTGAGTGTCCGTGTGCAGTTGTTGTCTAAGTTTGTATCAGTTTACCAAACACTAGGTCTGCTGTATGGTTTATACTGCAGTTTAATTTTGCCCACTCACTGTAGTCCATCTGAAATAAGTTTCAAAATATCTCCAGGCGTTAAAGGATTCCACAGAATATAGTGGAATTCAGTGCTAATCAGGCCTGGAATTTTGTGATTTGAGGGACAAGGCCACTTGGCCTTCAAAGGAGCATTTATTTTTTTTGAGGACACAAAGGCCAAATGCCAGGGCAACAAGCCACGATAAAGAAAAAACACATTATGACATGATATGCTAATAAACGGCACAACACAGTTTTTGAATTCAGAACCTTGGATATTTTTAATAGGCTACCACAACTTTTGGACTTTTATCAAAGTGAAACAAACAACAAAATAGGCAATGTCATTGACTTTTATCAGGTTATTACACATCCATAAATTTAATTTAAATCGCCATCTGACGATGGGGATGGAGAACCTGCGGTCTTCCTAGACACATAAGGAAAAACAGTTGGCCTCCACCTCTCTATGCTCCCTCTGTCTTTTTTGCACTGGCTGAAAATTTTAAAACAGTTTTATGATGAATCATAGTGGCACAACTAGTTAATATATTTCATTTCAAAACAATCTTTTAAAGCATAGACAATTTTAACACTATCATGAATCTATGTATCTGAAAATAAATATAATATATTTATAAAATATATAATAATGCATAACTCAATATACACTGACACATGTGCATAACCATAACTTAGAAACATATAGAACCTCTTGTAAATAAATCTAAATATTAAATGGACATATTCCCCCCGAAAAATAAAAAATAAACAAAATTTATATCCGATGTATACACACGGATCTATATACATACACATACATACCAATATGCAAAACACATATCTGGTTTAACATGAAAAGCAACAATTCCTTCCAAATGTTATTTCCTAAATGTACCACATAAACTTAGGCTAAAATAAGAAGAATCTAACAATTAACTATTGCATGATAACCTTTTGAAGTAGGTGTCCATTTTTTGCTGCATCTTCAAGCTCTTTTGCGACTCATCTCGACTCGTTCCCGTCTTGGCATTCTTCTTTCTGAGGGAAAAAAGTTTAGAGTGAATATGTTAAATATTTTTAAATAATATTATCACGTTTTCATAGCCTACTGATTATTCAAATGCTTTAGCCAGCCCGGAGTGTATTTCTGTAATGATACGTGTTAAAGAGTTTAGGTTTCACTTTTGCGCACCTGAAGTCTCAGAAGTGTATCGTATATAGAACAGGGATGTCGGAGTTTAAATCAATCTATCTCAGCATCGTCATCCTGCCTGTAAGTTGTTGTTGATTCATATGTCAATTGTGAGTTTATGACGTGTTTTCTAGTCACAGATGTTTTCTCTATAAATGAATTCCATTTAATGGCATCCTGATTTTGGCGATGAAATGAAGACTAACAAGCAAAGCTTCGCTGCACACATAGAAGAGAGACAGAGAAGTTGATTTGGCGAGAAAAGGATTATTAGAAGGCTTTAGTTTATGATAAAACAGCTGATTGCAGGAGACCGTTTACTTGGGTTGCCTTAGCAACCATAGCTCAGAAGGCTACAGTAGCGAGACATGACAGTCTCCGTCTGATATTGAAACATTAAAAATTCTTAGTAGGGTATAGCAACACGACATGACAAGAAAGATTTACAGAAGTGTTGATTTAGCTTTTTGGATAGTTAGGTCCCCCTCAGGGAGGCTAATAGGCTACTGCTACATCTAGCAACTCTTTATCAATTCAAAGTTGGGAGCGATTTGTTACGAATTATAGTCCTGGGCTCAATCTTTAAAGTCCTTATGCTCAATGACAAGCTATTTGATCCAGAAAACAGATGGCTTTCTGAACACTTACCTTTAATGTCGTCTTCATGGTATCGTTGAGCTGTTTATCCCACAGACGGAACGCTGATGGAAATAGATGCTGTGCAGTAGAGTTCTGGACGGATCCCCCAGTAGGACACTCCTCCGCTCCGGATTGTTTAGCTTTAATACAGGTAGGCCTACCGATGGGCACTACGACGCAAACTTGATGATAGCCGAAGGAAGGGGAGAGAGCAGGGCACCAAGGCCACAGTGGCCGTTAAGCATCAATTTTCGGAAGGGCATCATGGCCAAGATGAAGGGCTACGACGGCCATGGCTGCCGTGCCCGCCGTGAAATTCCTGCCCTGGTACTAATATACAGTATTTGAGAGAACAGACAAGATTTGTGATTTGTTTTTTTGATGTGATTCTTCAATCTGACAAGGATAAAACACAAAGTAACATCTGTCACTCACACTGATTAAATTCCTGCTTTTGAGCTATTAAATTTGTTTAACATGCTTTAAATATACCAATTGGGTAGTATTAAAGAGTAGGCCTGGTCCAAACACCCTTTTATGGGCTTTACTGCCTTAGTACCAGTGGATGAATATCCATCCATTCATAAAGTTCTGCTTATCCGGGTTGGAGAGGCCTTCCTCGCTGGTCAACTTCTCCAGCTCAACACTGTACGACTGCGCAACTGTGGGAAGAAATTGCGGGAGGATAAGACGGGAACAAAGATAAAAAACAAATGAATAAAGAATGATAAAACTGAAAGACAGGCTGAGCCAGATATTAGGCAGTGTCAGAAATTTGTAGGAATCGTCTATCAGTGCATCTACTTGTTGTTGCCTCAACGATTTACTGACATCTAACCAACCAATAGACACGCACAATGAAATGGCGTAAGAACCAGCATGTCCACATTGCACTGTAGCAACAACAGCTCCAGATACAACCCCGAAACAGAGAAGAAGAATGTGTGATTTTTCCTTCCTTTTATTTCTTTTCTTTCAAAGCACTTGAATACCACTGCACCAGATGGCACTTTTCAACACACCATAGCAGCAGTCTGAGGTGGGAACATGCCGTTGACATGATGACTCCATTTAGAGCTTGAAATACGCACTGGTTTACTTCTGTTGTTGCTATGTTTCAGTGTACGTTCAATGGCACCATGTAATATGCAGTAAATTAATGCTTTACTCATTTCACGTCATGTAGCTCAAATTCATCTTATAAAATGGCCAAAATCGTGTTGTTTGAACCCGACTTACTGGGAGAATAAAGACTCCAGTGGGTCCTGGGTCTGCCGCTGCTGCCTCCTCCTGGTTGGCCATTCCCAAAACACCTCCCAAGGAGCCATCCAGGAGGTATCCTCACCAGATGTCCAAACCACCTCAACTGGCTCGTCTTGAATTGGAAAAGCAGCACCTGTATTCTGATTTCCTCTCAACTGAACCTCTCACTGGATCTCCTATGGGAGCGGTCGGCCACGTTGCAGAGGATTTCTTTACATCAGTACCCACAGTCTGTTGTTCATTGAGGCGTAGGAATACTGCTCCATTGCTAACCAGAGAGCATTGCTCTTTGGCTCAGCGCTCTCTTCACCACCGCCTGTCAATCCCACACTATATTCCTTCCCAGCTCATGAACAATAACCCAAGACACTTTTACTCCTCCACTTGAGGCAGGACCTGATCCAAAACCCAGGGAGGGCAGTGCAGCCTTTTCCAACCAAGAACCAAGGTCTCAGATTTGAACAATAACTCATCCGAGTTTGGTTTCACAGAACAATTGCAAAGGACCGACTTCAAGCTTATGTAACACTTTCAACCACATGTGGTTGTGGTCGTCTTCATTTGCCTTTATTACATAGTAGAAGAGAAATGAAATGACATGTAAGAAAGATCCTCCAGTTCAGCCTCTTAAACCTTAGTTCAGCAGGATCCCAGTTACCAGCGTCATACTAGCTACATGCCACCTTTTATTTAGGAGTAGTTAATCTACACAGGAACCCTTCTATGGAGGGTAACAAGCTACAAAATTCTCCTCATGAAAAGCCAAAGGAGATATCAGCTGTTGAATAATAAACTATAAGTTGTCCTGATTCAAAGCCAGCAGTGTGATGTCCTCCAACAAGTACAGGCTTTCAACTATTCGTGGATATTTAATGATTTATGTTTGAAAACGACAGTGAACGCACACTTAAATAAGAATAGAAAGTGGCAGGATAAATGGCAGCCCCATCCTTTAAACACAGTGCAGGGTTTCTTTGGGAATTCAATACCAGGAACATTTCACTTTTTAAAACTACAACCGAACATCCACACAACCACACATAACTGGGGCCACAAGGAAACTGCAAATTTAACAAGAACCCACTAATTCTCAGGTGCATTTTATGTATTTCTGAATGTAATTTGTTATATGGATGCCACCATAACAGAAGTGTATTTGACCAGCACACAGTTTACCCCTAATCCATCACAGCACCTGATGTTTTGGACATTTTGTTCATAACAGTTGGTTCAAGGCCGACAGAGCCCATTTAATCCAAAAACAGTCTGGAATACCGATTTGTCTCACAGCAGTATGTATTTCCTCGGCGAGCGATGGGCCCGTCCCAGATGCCTCCAAGCCCAAAGATGTCAGCAGCAGCTCCTGACAACATTAACATAAAGCTCAATAAAGTTTGACGTGTTGCTTGTGAAAGTAGCTCTGTATTTTCGAGCTTGACAAAGGCTGCAGACCTGAAATGCAACAGTGGATGCACATTAAGAAATGAAAATGTTGGGGTTCAGGTTTGTATCATGGGTTCCTACACTCTGGAAAGAAATACAGTTAAAATTAAATGTAAGAATCATTGTGTTTTCTTTATATTTGGTTTTTCTAGAAAACTCCTAGTCTGGTCAGAAAGACTTTTCGGTGATACATTGCTTTGGTGCAGGAAATGGATTTAAACCATGCTTTCTGTCAGGTTCTGTTGACATTTTCACAGTAATACCTGCCCCTGGCAGAGATATTGCAAGGAGACACAAAAGTCAATAATTCCTTTTTTTTTTTTTAAAAAAGAAAAGAAGGTTCAGTCTGTGGCCTTTCATCCATTATTCAAGTAAATAGACCGTTCAATTAAATTGTATTTCCAAAATGGAAATTGAGCAGTTTTCCTGAGTGTGAACAGTTTTAAATCCTGTGATTGATTGTTCTTCAGCTCCTAATTATGTTTTGCGTGTACAAACATGAGGAAGGGTACTATGTAATATGTGGTCGTCAAAAAACAGAATCAGTATGACGAAAACAACCAGACACAAACCAGATGCTTATCTTGTTTTAAAGTCTGCTTTGATTGCACTTTCTTTCACTGCTGTTGGGCGTGTTGCTGGATGTTTTCTGGGAGGGCATGGGTCCAGCAGAACTGGTCATCTCCAACTGGGACAGCATGGAGGGGAGGGGCCCTGCAGGATGTTAGTTTTGACCGGCTAGAACCGCAGGAGGCTTTTTATAGTGACATTAACCGCAGACTGCAGCTTTCCTAGGACACAGCATCTGTTTCACCAAAGCAGGAAGTTCAGTCAAGCAGAACCAATGTCCATCCGCCTCGCAGGAACAGCAGGCTGAGCATTTCAAACAGACTAAGTGGAACGATTTATTTTTTTCTGGATACAGAGTTGAAATGTGGTTCTGAAATAATAGCCATAATCATTATGTTGTGCTTTTTAGTGATGCCAGCACTCTGCAGCCACATTTAACTCAATCACAGACCAACAGGGGGGAAATAATGTTTTTAGTGTTTAGGGGGGATTAACTCAAGCTCAAATGCATTTATTGTGCAGCATGTCTATCGGTACTGTGCGTGCTGATGGCAGTCTGGAGAACATATTGTTATAATTGGCCCGAGGCTTTAATGTTATCCTAAGTGGAGCTCCTGCCATGCCCTGGATGTTGTAAACCATAGGCACACATACATCAAACTGCAGCGCTAAAACAAGCTTGGAGCGGCTATATTAGGTTCATTTTCAGCCATGCAATTTACCTCTAGGGTAGCTTTGCACCCAGCATAACTGCAGAAGCCTGTTTTTATTTCAGAACAAAGACAGAGATTGACAAGAAGAGGATCTTTGTGAAAATGTTAAGATTTGGCTGAAGTAATTTTTGATTGGTTGAATTCTTGGAGGCTTGCTGAAGGGCAGAACTAATGGATCCTGAATGGGCATGACTCCTGTTGATGGTCAGATACCCATGTTCAACATCTCAACACATCATAGACACAACATTTTTACCATTTCCTGTAAATTCAATTCAATTCAAAATACTTTATTAATCCCCCAAGGGGGAAATTCAAGTTTCAGTGCACCAGGAAAAATCTGGTGTACTAGAGGAGCTGCTAGTGTCCAGCGCTCTTTTTCATGCCCGGTCCCGTGGTCCGAGTGTTAACTCCAGGTAACAGTCGTTAAAACAGTTAACATCCGTTAGAACCAGTATATCTCCAAAACGATGACAAGTGAGATATCTCCAGGTCAGAGGAGGAAACACCGATGAACCAAACCGTCTCCCCTGGGAAGACTGAGCTCCATTCAGTCCGGCGAGCGATGGAGCCGACCGTCCCAGAGCCCAGTTCATCATGCGGACCGGACCAGGCCGTTGTCGTCTCCCCCGGCGGTGCTGGGCCCCACCAGGTCTCCAGACGGCCCCTGCCAGGTCAGCTGACCCATCCGGCCTGTAGACTGCTGGACGGGGGCAGCATGCCGCCGCCGTCCGTGACGCTGCAGCCCGGATCCAGTGGCGGTGGTTGCCGTGGGTAGCAGTTCAGGGCTACTTAGCTTAGCTTAGCTTTCCCGAACCGGCCTCCAGCTACACCGTCCATGTCCGCGGTGGCAGGTCTCCACCAGCCACAAGAGGACCGATCCGCCCCCCGTATGTAAATGCTGAAACACCTCGAATCCAGCATGATGTTAGATCACACCTGCATGTCTCTGTTTGGTAAATACTAAGCCAAACAGTATTTGATGAATACTTTGATGTGGACCCCAGCTGCAGCTGTACTGGAGGTGAAATTTTCCCTCTACCAACATCCAGCAGGGCAGAGGGGACCTCAGCCTGGGAGCAGAAACACCTACCTGGCTAAAGACAGGCATAAAAACGCTGGACCATAGGAGAGCTGTATCAACGGAAAGAAGCAGCCAGATGTTTCTAAGCTGAAGAATGAGCCAGGCGGGGTTGCTGGATGGGATGAGAGCATTTGATGTCCTGTTCTCTCCTCACAAACCTTTCAGATTGGGAGAAGATCTCCTGTGCACACTCCTAGCGTCTATAAAGCACGTCTTAGTTAGCTCTAAGAGCAGCCTCACTCAAGGCAGAAACACCTGATGATACGATCAGGGGTTCAAGTGTTTGGCAGATATTCATCAGTGCTCGATGTCCTAACAATCAGTGCACTAACAACCCCCGTCCTTCATCTGGGAAGGGGACAAGCCAATGGCACCCTTCACCAACCAGCTTCGGGTCACTGAACCCACCAAGGGACCAGGAAATCGATCATTCTTCCACCCTGAGATAACAACAACCACGTCACCACCAGACCTTGTTCTCAGGTCTGACCCGTGCCAGCACACCTACATCACTGAACTGTCAGTCCCCTGGGAGGATGCAGCCGTACTGGTTTGACCTACGTACCACAACTTTCTAGTGTTTGAAACTGCACTAACTTTCCAACTTTAGTCTTTACAAATGGTATGATGACACCTTCTTGGATCTAAACATACCAAAAACCAAGGATTTAATCATTGACTTTTGGGCAGATGAAGTACTAAACATAAGCCTTATCCATGGTGAAAATGTTGAAATTACAGACTCCTACAAGTACCTTGGCAATGTGTTTGATTCTCAATTAAAATTAGATGCAAACACAGATTTGATTGTCAAGTATGGCCAAATAAAAGATTTATTCACTACAGAAGTTTTTTTTCCTCTATGTTTATAATAATATTGATGTAACTTTTACTAGTGATTCATTTGAAAATATTTAAACTCTTAATTATTGGTTAAATGGGTTCTCTGTGAAGGACAATGGTCAAGGTTCAAGATTATTGGCGTTAAGCAAAGGTCAACCAATTTTCATTTTTTTAATTTCAATCTATCAAATAACTTTATTTTATTTGTAGAGCGCTTTTCCTACAAGGACATGCAACAAAAGTGTTTTACAGAACTAAAAACAATTTAAAAAAAAAGAAAGAAAACAATTACAAAGAATTGTAATTGAACATAACAATTAACATTATGTTAATGTTATAACATAACATTAACAT
The DNA here is from genome assembly GCA_018398805.1 of Hirundichthys speculiger. Taxonomy (NCBI): domain Eukaryota; kingdom Metazoa; phylum Chordata; class Actinopteri; order Beloniformes; family Exocoetidae; genus Hirundichthys; species Hirundichthys speculiger. Next base: position 69,250 of record JAGFBZ010002027.1, on the reverse strand, counting down.
AATGTCTCCCTCCCACCCTCCATACTAGACACACACAAACACACACAATCACACACAATAGGGTGGCATGGCATTTTCCACCACAAACACATTTTCTGGAGGTAGTTTGGAAACAGAAGCAAAATGCTGAATGGAATACTTGATTTTTGCCGCGGAGCTGTAAACTTTTGCATTTAAAATGACCTCTGAAGCTCTTGCTCTGAACATGCACTGCCTGGAGAACATGATCATATAACTGAAAGCCAGTAAAAAACTCTCCTGATCGAAGCATTCTCAGCACTCTGAAAACCAATTATTTTACTACAACATATCTCCATTTTCCAAGCCTCCAATCACATCTAAGAGGCTAATCCTTCAGAGTTATATAGAAGGGCATAATACGGCCAGTTTCATGGAGCTGTCTTGTCTGAAAGGCTAAATTGTGATGCATTTAAAATCACTGCACAGCGATAAAATGTATAACTGTATTATACAGTAATACTGCAGCATTGAACATTATTAATTAACCTGCTTTGGTCAATAAAATATTAATTTGTTTTCAAGAAAACTCATAGTCAGCATTAACCATTTATTGGAATAAGAAACTGACAAAGTGCAGTGCCTCTGATGGCCACTAGGTGCTTGCTTCAGAACATTTCTGGCTTAAGTTTTTCTCATCGTGGAATGGTAAGTAATCATGGTATCATTGGCCAAATTAATTTATTCTTCATTCATTTATTTTCTGCCAGTCAAGAAATGTAATCACGCCAGTGAGGTATTTCTACCCGAGGCCTCCTTCCTGTATGGACTTGTCTGAAACGCCATCTCTGGAAGGCAACTGGGAGAGTCTCAGCCATACCCAAACCACCTCAATTAACTCATTTCAGCGTAGAGGAGCCATTTCTACTCTATGATTCTACTAGATGTTCCTCACCTTAGACTCCCAAAGAGTGAGAGCAGCTACCCTTCCAAGAAAGCCCATTTAGTTGTATTTGTTGTATTTGCAGCCTTATTCTTTAGGTCACTACTCACTACTCACTAGAGGTCTTCAGAACAACCTGACAACCCGAAAACCAGAGGTTCCGACCCGAATAGGGTCTCGGGTCCATTCACAAGACGTGATTCTGACAGGCTGGGTCCGCGTTTACCTGAGAGAGGTAAAGATATTTATGGTGGGAGCTGTCACTCAGCCCCCCGTCTCCTTCCATCAAATAGGCTCTGAAATGTCAGGTGACAGGTCAAGCAAAAGTTAACAAACAAACAGTAGTTTGATTTAGCCTATGTCAGGCCTCGGGGTAGTTAAATGAACATTAATTAACGTGGCGTGTTTGTCATAAAACAGCTGTAAAACACAACAGATCGTCAACATGATAACGTTGTATGTGAGAATATGTTCATGACACGTCCTGACTGGTGTAGCCTATTAGCATTAGCAGTTGCTACAAATAGCATATGTATCTACAAAGAAAACAACGACGTGGATTTATTATTGTTTACATCACGTAGCCTATGTAGCAACTGAACCGGTAGAAGAAGACAACTTTAGGTAAGAAAATCAAGTTTTATTCAATGCTAGACAACTTTTAACATGAGCAACTATGGGCTGGATTGTCTCGGTTCTATTTGGGTATCTTGGTTTGGTTCGTGGTCAGAAACTAAAGACTCGGGTCAGATCGGTTCCGGGTCCAAATATTGCGGGTCCATACGGATTCAGAACCCGGACTTATGATAATAGCTCGGGCCGGGTTGGTTTCGGGTCAAATTTTCACGGGTCCATTTGGGTCCGGGTCCATGAAAGTGGACCCGTGAAGACCTCTACTACTCAGTTAAAAATCATATGAGGGCTGGAATACTGATCATCCAGTACATCAAGAGCTTTGCCTGTTGCTGCAGCTCTCTCTTCACCGTGATAGACTGATACGAGGCAGGCATTGCTGTAGATCAGATGTGCCAAACTCAGATCCTGCCCACCAACTTATTTTTTCAGGCCCCCAAGAGCATGCAAAGACAATTACGTACTTACAATACGGTTCCATGCTCTTTCAGAGACCTACCTGGACCATAACAACGCGTTCCATGATACATCTTGACTTTGTTACTTGCGCTGTGATACCATCTGTCCACTGGATGGCAGTATCTCAAATTACGTTATTTCCTACAACAGTTTGTGCTCAAGTCATGGATTTGGAACAAAGGTCTAATGAAAGAAAAACTTATGAAGAGAGAAGTCAACTTAAGGAGTCGATAGACCAGCCTTTTTCAACTGAGGACCACGACCCTAGACTTGGAGTTACTGATTTTCATCCTTGCTGCTTCACACTCGGTTGCAAACTCTCAAGTGCTAGATGTCCACTAGGGATGCACATACTTAACTGCTTAACCGATAACAGTAACTCTAACCGAATAATAACAGTCAATTTTGTTTTTAGGCTACATAATTCAATCAACTCATGGGGGGCGTGTCGACAGGTGCAACAAGCCTCTGATTGGTCAATTCTACATCTGTGTAGAAAAGAGCGCGTCATCAAAAAAATGATTAAGTACCCACATCTCTATGATTCTGGTTCTCCACACTACAAAGACAGCACATATTCTAGTAATTCATGGAGGGAGATTGCGATGAATGTGGGTCTGGATACAGCCGAGACAGTGAGGAAGTGGAAAAACACAAGAGATAAATTTAGTAAGTTTAGCTAGTTAGTGATTGTCGCTCTTGCGTTGTGGCGTGGAATAACATAGTGGAGACCGCGCTAGTATAAATCAAAAGTGACTGCGACACATTTCCACAAGAGTATACATGGGGAAGTGTCCGCATGCGTCCACGCCAACGCACGCAACATCGAGGCAGCCAACCCTCCCGGACTTATCGGTTAACGGTTATTAATCGTTAAAGGGCGTCGGTTAACGGTCATAAAAAAAATCCAAAATGTGCATCCCTAATGTCCACACTTAACGAAGCCGCCATCTGCAGAAAGCAAAGATCCAGCCCATGCTGACTGAAATGGAAATCATTCATCCCCTGGATGGTTCCGAGATACTCAGTTCAGCTTCTGAACAAAGTATCCTGGGAAAGTTCAACACCCACTGGAAATGGGCCTGAACTACTGTTGGTGATGTGAAGCTCTCACTTCGGTTGAGCAGAACACCACGAAAGACATGGCAGTAAGACCTCTCCAAGGAAACACATGACTGGTTGGACAAACTCTCACACTCTCCAGTGTCCATGTAAGAGTAAAGAGCTCATGTTTCCATGCAGGGACATTTCTGATGTCCTATTTGTGGTCCGCTACTTGCGTGGACTGGGTTTGACCTAACACTGACCTCCCATCTTGATCATAACTCTTTTGCGTCTCAGTGGGAATTTCCCACACTAAATAAAGAGCAAACGTACATACATTTTTTCCCAAGTAAAGCAACATTTGTATAAATCAAGTAGGATTTTAGAGCAGGCTTTCATGAAAACACCATGTAATAACTGAGAACTGTACTTGCTCGCATCCCTTCAGTCACAGTCTACAACCACTTTTTTTTCTCTTAAATACACACCAGCCAAAACACATGTTTTCTATTTCTGTCATCCACTAACAATCCCTCTCTGTCAGACACACACGCACCATCCCACCACAGCAATACAGCCAAAAATCACTGGTTTCACTTTAACTCCATGATATATTTATATATCAGTTTCCATCATTTATCTTGCAGTCTTATAGCTGATTCTGTGGTTGGACTTGGAGCGACTAGAAATAACAAACAGGCTTATTAAGCGCTGACAGACGTGACTGGAGTGAGCCAGGCTGCAGTGCACTCAGGTGCACTTCTCTCATTAACAGGCACATGTTTTGGTTCTCAGCGCTTTGAGTTTAGAGCTGAGAGAAGAAGTTTTAGTGTTCTTGTGGTTGCTTGATTGAAACCAAACTGAAGCAGAGTAAAGCTGCATGAAAGACTTCTCCAGACCAGTCTTCAGGGTGTCCAGCTGTCTGCATTCGCAGTAATGTGTGTGCATTACTGAGAATACTCCTTAGAGGTGCCTTAGTGCAGTGGCCTCCAACCTTTTTGAAACTGCGGACCGGTCAACATTTACTCATTAAATAAATAACAAAATATAATAATAAAAACTCACGCAGAGCAGGCTTGGTACGTGGGAATCACCTGTCGTGATAAATCCATATCTTTCAGTAGGACTCCTGGTATTGTCTGTTAAAAGCTTTCTTTTTCTTGGAAGTCGTAGACTGTTCTTCTTTCTCTTCACTGCGCATTTTCGCCTTCACAAGCAAACTTTCCAAAGACGTCTGTTTCTTACTCATTTTGCTAGCTGGGTTAAATTTTTGCACTCAAGTGACTGAGATGTAACTGAAAGAATCCTGTCATTTTTCAAAATAAAAGCTTGTTCGGACTCATATAATAAATAAAACTTAAATAGCCAATTTTTTCTTGTGCACCCCGGTACCAATTGATCCACGGCCCTGTACCGGCCCTGGGCCCGGGGTGTTGGGGACCACTGGAGGCAGGACATCATGCCAAAGCGTCTTATGCAGACATTTGTAAGAGATCAAGAAAGCTTTTGTGTCAAAAACCATCTCCAGAAAAATATCAACAAAAACTACCCAAACTAACTCTGAACCCTCGTCTGTGTATTACTTTACAGCACTATATGCTACATGAATGAAATTACACATTGATCGTTGAGTAAAAGGTCCAGTCAGTCGTCGTCAGCTTGTCTCTCTCATTTCTCCAACCCTCAGATAGAAAAATTCCAAAAGCTCCTCAGGATTGCTTTGAAGGAGTCATGTTGCATGATTTTTAAACATTTATTTGACAAGTGGAGTTTCCAGAGCTCATAATGAAATGTCTGCGACGTGTTTTGGTAAAAACACGACAGATACAGAAAAGCAGCTCCCTTTTCAAACCGTGGTTGTAGAGACACATTCAGACACTCTGTTCTGCTCTTTAGTCTCATCATGGATGATGGTCGATGATCTTCTTTGGTGTTATGTTTCTCTGCAGGGACTGTGATGTCAGCCAGATTGACTACATGTATGCTCAGTATGTCAAGAACACCATGCAGCCTCTCAACATTACCGATGTCACCAAGGACCAGCGCTTCCCCTGGACCGTCAGTTTCTTTTCCTTTCCTTTCTTTTCTTTTCTTTTCTTTTCCCAAAAGCAGTAATAGTCCATCTTCGTTTTCTCTCTCGTCTCGACAGAGAGAAAATCCAGATCACACCAGCAACCAGATAAAAAGTTTGCTCTGCACTCCCATCAGAAACGGCAAAAAGGACAAAGTCATCGGTAGTATTTTCACCTCTTTTTCAAAGTTTTTTTTTCCAGCTTGTGCTAATGATGTAACATAACTGCAGCAAAAATTTCTGGACATAAAAAACCTTGCAGTCCCAACACTGGTTTTCTCAAGGGACCAGGTTTGATCGAGGAAACACCAAGGTCAATGTAAATTTCACTTCTGTCAGTCAAGTCTCGCAGTGAAGACTTCAGATGCTTTCATAACAATCAAACTCTTGGTGTTTAGGCTCCAATCCAATCAAACTCCACTCATTAGACGTATGTAGAGATATTGGAGGTAATGAGCAGAACTTATCTCAGCCTAAATAAAGTCTGAGTCTACAGGTGGAAGCTGGGGACAAAACCTCCTCAAGATTCCTACATGAACTAGTTTCCACAGGATCGACCTCATTTAATTCACAACAGAATATAGAAAACTTTATTGCATGTTATGAAAAATATGAACGCATTTGAATTTTGACGGAAGTAACATGCCTCAAAAAGTTGAGAAAAAGGCAACAAAGATCTGAAAAATTAAGTGGCACTAAAAAGAATCGCGTGGAGGAACATCATGTGACTATCCAGGGTAATTATCAACGAGTCAGTCACATGGTGAGTGTCATGAGTCTCTCAGAGGTTCACCAAGACTGGAAAAAGTACATCTCCAATACCAGAATGAAGTCCCTCAGTGTAAACTTGTGAAGACTTTGAATATCACCTGCAGTCAATATTATCATCAAAAGATTCTGAGACTCTGGGAAAATCTCCGTTCATGTGGGACAAGGCCAAAATCCAGTATTGGAAGCCTGTGATTTTTTGAAAGTTCTGTAATGGAAGTCGTTGCATGGATTTAGAAACACTTCCAGAAGTCCACATGTTATCCACAGGTTTTAGCTCTATCAGACAGAGAAGAAGAAGAAGAAGCCATGTGTGAACATGATCCAGAAACTAGGCCACCTTCTCTAGGCTAAAGCTTATGGAGGCAAAGTTGCTCAACATCTGGTAGTTGACGCTCGTTTAGCAGAACAGAGCACATTTTATGGCAGTTTGATGCAGAAAAGAAGCTAGGACCAAAGGGTTGACATACTTTTTCATGTCCATGCACCTACAAGAAATGGCACATAGCTGACATGAAACATTAAAAAGTCGTCAATGCATTGACCAGAAAGCAGTCTGGGAATGTACGAACAATTTAACTACTTTACTGGTGAAGAAGTAGCTGATTCTGAATCAACTCGTCCTTATAGTCAATGAAATGTTAACACAACTGCACATATTAAATCATTTATTTTTCTGACATTATAGGGCAGGGAGGCAGGGGAAACTCAGCTTTCCCTTGTAGTCTCAGAGGAATCCCCTCTGTCCCAGATGTTTGCTCTGAGAGAATTAACCAGAGCTTAGAAATATTAGGTTCCAATGAGTGAGGAAACATTTCATACATTAATGTAAACCACTCAAGAGTATGAGCGATTACCATCTCCAGGCCGTTACCCATGAGACAGTGATGCTGCTCCCAGATGGGCCCAAAACATTTTCCAGATCTGATGCAAATTACTTCAACAACTTTCTTCTCCAGAAAGTTTAGTAGACCTCTGTTTACTTGTCACGATGAGCTCCTGGGATTCTCATATTTGTTCGTGACAGCGTATATCTGTGCTGTGATCTTCCAATCCAGTCCCATCTTCTTGCACACCTTTACGCAACTTAAGAAGGGATGGCGCGGTTTTTAAAATGTTTTTAAAAAAAGATATAAATCGATTTTTTTCAAAGGCTCTCAATCTAACTAGTCCTGCCAGACTCACAGAACCCTTGAAGTGGACCAAGCTGAGCCAGAAGTGTGTGTGCTCTGTGTGTGTGCACGTAGGTGTGTGCCAGTTGGTGAACAAAATGGATGCAGCGTCCGGCAGCGTTAAGGCCTTCAACAGAAACGACGAGCAGTTCTTGGAGGCGTTTGCCATCTTCTGCGGCCTCGGCATCCAGAACACCCAGATGTATGAGACGGTGGAGCGGGCCATGGCCAAGCAGGAAGTCACTCTGGAGGTTAGTCCTGCACGGAGCACGCCGTTCAAGCGAAGCTTTGATTCCAGTGCAGCTGCGCTACGTCCACTGTAGTGCAGTTAAACCTTTTTACCTCTATGCCTGGCGTCTGCATTACTGTGGTAATCTGCATCCACTGCGACACGTGTGGATGTAGCTCAAGTGTAAATTAGGTTCTTAATTCAGGTTGGTCCACAGGTGATGTTAAGTTCACAGTTATACAGTGGTGCGTCACTTATAGCGTATGCCAAACTCTCCTAAAGCATCATTAGGCTGTTCCATCATCTGCCTCCGGACACATGAGCTGTAAAGATGATTCCCACAACAAAAACACGGCGTCCACTGACCTGAGTGTCATCATACTGATTAAATATCATTTCATCCTCCAAAAAAAATAAAAAGTAAAAAAAAAAACGTTCCACCCTCATGTATTATGAATATCATGATCGTGTATGACTAGTATTACCTGGGGACCGGCGGTAATATGGAATAATTATGGAGGACATTTGTGACATTAATCCAGTGCAAATGTGAGATGTCTGTGATGTGTGAAATAGAAATTCTACCTTAAATGACCTTCCCTGTTCCAGTCAACACAGAGGTCACGGGATCATTTTAATCCCTTGTGAACGCGCATCTCTGTAATTCAGTGATTTGTGGTTGGGAGTCTTTTCTGCCCATTTCCCAGCATCGTTATGGCAGCTGCAGAGGATATAATGATATTATATAATGGGGGGAAAATAATGAAGAAATTAGTCAGGACTTAGCTTCACATGGAATCCCATAAAAAACGAGAAGCCCAGAACCAGAACAGAGATACAGATGACATGCAGCACGCAATGGGAATCTTTCATCAAGCTGAAACGCACGTTTGACGACACAAACCCTCGACTACATCAAAAGCTCCAGTTACAGTTGCTGTTCTGGTTTCTGTCGGCAGCACCAACTTCATTACAGTGTTTTTTGTACGACGGCACCAGTCTCACATGGTTTGGAGGAATTTTGGCCTCTCTTCTTTTCAACAACGCTTCAGTGTCTTCAGACATTAATTTGTGCTCATTGCTCAAGTAATCCAGAACCAGTTTTCACGTTTGAGATTTTTAGCACCTCCTGCTGGCGCGCAGTGGTTTTTTGTGACAGTGGCAGTTCCACGCATGAATGTTTGTACAAGCCGGTGACAGAAGCAGGGAGGAAGACAACCTGAGGAAAACTTATGATGTCGACTGGGCAGGGAGAATAATAAATATTAATCCAACATCCTTGGATTTCTGCAGCATTCGTACCGACAATGTTTTCTACCGATACAAGGAAGGTTCTGGGAACTAGCCTATATACTTGGTATGTGAGAAAGTGGCGTAAAGTCATATTCAGCGGTCATGAGGAAACATGTTGAGAAAACAGAAGGACCTTTATTATGGGGTCCCATGAATGCCATGAATTGGTTGTTTGTTGAGACGTTTCCCGATGTTTATTTAACTTTCAACAATACTCTGGTTGTCTATGTAGATTGCTCACTTGGCTTAACATTTGGTTGTATCTGTTTAACTTTGGTTTACACTTCTGTTCTCTCCTTACACTCACTGTCTGATTGTGTCACCTGTTTTTCTTGTTATGATGCATTGTTGGTACGTGCCATTGCTATGCGTTGTTGCCATGCGTCATTCAATGTGTCGTTGGTACGTATCGTTGGTACGTGTCATTGCTATGCATTGTTGCTCTGCGCCATTTTGATGCGTCAATGCTATGCATCGTTACTATGCGTCGTACCAACAACACATCATAATGGCGCAGAGCAACGACGCAGAGCAACGACGCAGAGCAACGACGCAGAGCAACGACACGTACCAATGACGCATCATAACGAGAAAAACAGGTGACACAATCAGACAGTGAGTGTAAGGTAGTGCTGGGCAATATGACGATACATATCGTGAGGACAATATAAAAGTGTGTATCGTGCCATTTCTTTTCTATCGTTTGCTATCGTTTCTATTCGATTCTATCGATTCTAACCTAATTTTATCAATTATTACAGCAAATATGTAATTAAATAACCTGCAACGACAAATTTGATAGAATCATATCTACTTCTACAAAGTAGCCTTTTATGTTTGCACTTTTATTCATGGTTAATGCCTTAAACAGAGTTCTCTTCAACCCTGATGTTTACTTTAGACACTTTATATTGGTTTGCAAACTTTGCACGACAAGGTTACAGATTTCAGAAAGTTGAAAAATAATTTGTGTTTATTTTTTATAGCTGAACTTCAGTGCAAAAATGTGTTTTTCCTCTCAGAAACTGTTGTGCACTTTTAAAAAAAATGTGAAAGCTACTGTACCTCTGTACCTACCTGTTTTTGCTGCACTAAAATGTATGTTTGTGACAGTTCAGCTAAATGTCCTTTCAAAATTAAGTTGAAAAGTAAGCAATGAAATTTTTGTCAAACTTTTCAGAGACTAACTGAAAACATACTTTATTATGGTATATCATGATATATATCGTCATCGTGATATAAAATAGTCCATATCGTGATATATGATTTTTTTCATATCGCCCAGCACTAGTGTAAGGAGACAAAAGAAGTGTAAACCAAAGTTAAATAGATACAACCAAACGTTAAGCTAAGTGAGCAATCTACATAGACAAAGTAGTTGTTAAAAGAGCTTTGACACAACCAGAGTATTGTTGAAAGTTAAATAAACACGGGGAAACATCTTAACAAACAACCAATGGACATAAACAGTGAGCACTTGAACATATTTTTGGCATTCATGGAACCCCATAGTTTGTCTGAGAGGTCAATAACGGTTTATAAAAAAAATCAAATGTTCCGGATAGGAAAATTGAAACTGATATTTTATGATGATGAAGTTATTTTGTGCTGCTTTAAGGTCCTGTTGCAGCAAAACGACCCAGAATCATCATTCCTCCAACACTGTGCTTGACAGTTGGTGTTTGTGCTGATCTGCTGTTATTGGGTTTCTGAAAACATGGAGCTTTACATTCAGGCCAAGACATCTTTTGTCCTGCCTTTTTAGAGGACATTGTTCTGATGTCCTACGGTTTCTTCAGATGCAGCTTTGCAAACCTAAGCTGTGATGTCTTGTTCTTTTAGAGAGAAGAGGTTTTTAAACTCACTGGGATAACTGGCCACTTCCAGAATAATCTTCCCGACTCCTGAAGGTTGAACTTTGAGTGCAGATAGTTTCAGAAATTGCTTCTCTAAGATCATTGCTGGTGTCTTTCCTCCTTGGCATTGTGTTAACGCACGACTAAATGCTCCAGACCACCATAGTGACAAAACATCTGTTTTTATCACGGCCTGTTCAGCTGCTGATCCCCAGTTAATGAAGTGCGCCTGGTTGTTACCTCCCCTCTAAAATCCTGTGGAAGCAGTAAAACACCGTTTCTGCGTCTTGACTCGGTTTCTGTTAAATAAATGATTAATACGCCATGTGTTGTTGGTTCATTGAGGTCTGATGTTAAGACCCGGTAAAAGCCAGATGACTTTTTATTTGATCCCGATCCAAAACACGCCAGGATGCCGTGTCATCATGATGTCAGAGGTTTCCGTGCCTCAAACGGAGGTTTGATGACATTCTGACGCTCGTGTCTACAGTATTTTCATTTTACTGCGCTCCCTGATTCGGATTGAGCTGACATGTGTGACTGCAGCACGTTTTCTCTCCCAGCATGTCAGAAGCTCAGCAGGAGCTTGGCCCGTCACTTTGACGGCCTCGCTAACACGAGGGCCAAATACTTACTTCCAAGTCACAGGCGCTTCGTCGCAGCAGAGCTAATATCGTTGTGGAACGGCGTTTCCAGCGGGTCAAGGTGACCTGTGTTTCACCGAGATCCATAAATTATCTGCAAAAAAACTCATCTGCTGCTTGCTGTCACAGAGCAGACGTGCAGGATGGATTACTGTCGCACCGAGGTGTCACTGGTAGCTGATTGATGGACGCTTCACCGCTGTGGAACAGCAAACACCTGATCAACAGCTCTTGAGTTGGATGCATGTCAGGAAGTCTCATACGTCTGTCTAACTCATATTTGTCATGTGTGTGTCCCAGGTCTTGTCGTATCACGCTTCTGCCACAGAGGAGGAATCAAGGGAACTGCAGGTAACCGCGGTAAATTAAGATTTATTTATTTTACATCATTAAAAGTGTTTCAATTTAAGCACCAATGCTTGCATGGATCCACACACAGATTATGTAAAGCAATGCCACACTTCTAAATAAAAGAGAAAATGGGTGCTGTCCTCACAAATACATGTACACAAACACACACACACACACACACACTCTGAGAAAATGATTGACACTTGAACTTGTAAACTCCAGTTCTCTAGTAATTATAAAAAAAGATCTTTTTTTATTATCTCTATATCTGTGATCTAAGAATTACAAATTAACTGCTTGTATTAATTTTTGCCCTTAAAGCATTTAAATATTTCATCTCAAATGAATTTTGGCATTCAAGCGAATCCATAAAATAATCAACATCGTAGACTTCAAAGTCCAGTATCTTGTATTTCTAAACATGTTTTCCACTATTAAGGTAAAATAATAGGCCTATCAATAAAAATAAAACAGTGAATATACAACAACAAATCCAAAACAGTTGGGACGCTGTGTAAAACATTAATAAGAACTGAATCCAATGATGTTCATGATCCTAAATTTTATTCTCAGTAGAACATGAAGAACATTTCAGATGTTGAAACTCATTTGATAACTAACTAGGTGAACTGGGAACAGGCCATTAACATGACTGGAGCATTTCAGAGAGGCAGAGCCTAAACAAACACATTTTCAGAAAACTGCTCCTCGACATAAAATTGCAAAGACTTCGGAGATCCCACCACCTACAGTACATGATATCATGAGAAGATTCAGAGCATCAGGAGGAGTGTCTGTACGCAAGGGACGAGGCTGAAGGTCGTACCTGGATGCAGGTGATCTCCAGGACCTCAGGCAGCATTACATTACAACAGTCATGATTCTCTACTACTCTACTCTAAGAGGAGAGGAACCGTCCAGCTTGTTATCCGTTCAACAGCCTGCATCTCTGATGGAATGGAGTTACATTAGTGTCTATGGGGTGGACAGCTTCCACATCTGGAAAGACTCCGTCAATGCTTTAGAGCAACATCTGCTCCATCCAGACAACATCTCCTTCAAGGAAGACCTTTCATATTTCAGCAAGACGATCCTGAACCACATACTGCATCATCACAGCGGCATGGCTTCACAGGAGAAGAGTCCACCTGCTGAACTGGTCTGTCAGTCCAGATCTTTCAATAGAAAACATCTGGAGCATCAGAAAACCAAAAATCCAGCAACAAAGATCCGAGAACTGTTGAGCAGCGAGAATCCTGCACCAGACAAGATCAGGACAAGATTCCTCTCCTGAAACTCCAGCAGCTGCTGTCCTCACTTCCCAGATGTTTACAGAATGTTACACATTTTTGAGATAGTCTTGTTAAAATCAAAGTGACAACGAAGGGATATTTTCCAGAAAATGGTTGAATGTCTCAATTTTCAAAATCTGATATGTTCTTTATTTTCTATTGGAGTAAAAAATGGATTCAGGAGATTTGCAAATGATTTTGTTCGGTTTTTATTGATGTTCTTCACAGCAATCCCAACTTTTTTTGGAAACTGGGGTTGTCTAAAGTCTGCACACCTTTATGCAACTTAAGAAGGGATGCCGCGATTTAAAAAGAAAAAGTTTAAATCGATTTTTTTTAACACGATTCGAATCAATTTAATGAAGCCATGAATCGCGGTGCAGCCTACAGGCCAGCAGAGGGCGCAGTCGAGTTGAACTACGATCTTGTTCAACATCTATTCTTCCCTCACTGCTTCCCCAAGTGCAGCCAGGCAGATAGCTAACATGTCTACTAATGAAGAATCCATTTGTATCCTCTTCCAAGAGCTTTATTGACAAGTCTTTCATCAGTCTGAGATTTTGTTAAACTGAAATAAACACAAACAAGTCACATAAATTAAAATGCTATCAAAAAAATAGGCCGTACCTAGCATGCTAACGTACGTATGCTAACGGGATAGCACGCTAACGCTAGCAGTTTGCCGGACCTAAGAAAAGGGTACATTTTAACATTACTAATGATATACAACATATCGATTCCAACATAAACACCAAGGATAAACTCTTGAGTTAAACATATAGGCTGTTCTCAGTAAATAAGAACAGAGAAACGATTGAAGAGTAGAGGTAGAGTAGAGTAGAATCACCTAGAGCCGATTTGTTAAGTACTAAAGGAAAAAATCTTGAGAGTGCTGATTTTATAAAAGAGGACCGTAGGCCTATCGTAAAAAAAGAAAAAAAAACAGGATTTGACAGATTTGAGAGTTATTAAAACAGTTTCCACTTTCCAGTCATTTGGTATGCAGGTATAAAGAGGATAAGAAAAAAACAGTATTGTAAAAAAAAAGGGTTCTAATTACTGTATTGAAAAGAGTGTAAGAGAAATACTACGGTGTTCTTAAAAACGAAAAAGGCTGGATTTGTGTAAAAGAAATAATAATTTTTTAAAAAGTCAGTAATTTCCCTGTAAATTAATTTGTGTTGTACATGATTCAAATCGTGATTCGAATTGCATGAGTTGAGTGAATCGTGGCATCCCTAAATTTAAGTATAGAAAAACAAAAATATCAAACTTGTTACATCTAAAGTGATTTTTTTCATCAGTAAAAACTTCTGAGGAAAAAAAAAACATAATTGGGATCATTTGAAATAATAAAATCTCCAACCTCCCTGATTGCATAAATCTGCACATGCTTTCATACCAGGTGTTTCAGCTCTCCTCATCACATTCAGAATGAAGCCTCCAGGTAAATGTCACACAGATGCATCATTGAAACTGATTCTGATTTAAAAGCACTTGGAAGTCAGCCGTTGCTGCATTATTTTTCTGGAATGATTGGAGCTTCATTCTGCTGAGAGCGATGGGTCGCAAAGAGGAGCCAAAAAAAACCGCAAGACTTGACTGAAAAGTACCAATCAAGTTAGAGATGTGAAAGAAAAGTGTGAAGGACACTGAGTAGACACCTACCGTCAGTAGGTGGAGAAACATTGACACCACTGAGACATTAAAGCTCAGTCGATGAGAGGACGAGGGGAAAACCTATCAGGGAGGCAACGGAGAGACCAAACCATCCATGTCCTGAACAGAACAGACCTCAGTCCCACCGAAAACCTCTGGATGACCCAAAAAGAGCCGCTGACAGGAGATCCCCAGTGTGAAGGAACATGAACTTGTGTGAAGTTAAACAGGGACTTATTCACAAAGACGATGTGAGTAGTATGAGTAGGGCTGTCCAGATGTAGCACAGGATGTCAGAACGTCCGACCTTATAAATTAAAGATCCGTAACAACATAAAGTGTTACATTTGAGATGTAGGCCATAATTATTATTCCAGATGTAGAGCTGCTGGACCGGCGCAGATCAACACAGACGTAGACAAAGACTGACGCTGGCTTCTGTTCCCAGCAGTTCACATGCTAAACAATGAATTGAACAAAATCTGTGTGTGGCTGCGCTTTAACAGAATCATTTTGATTTATTTATTCATCTAACTGACTCACAAGCTTCTCCGCACCACGTGAGCTCTACACTTGTGATATCTAGAAGTCTGTTTGTGCACACAAATGTATAGCTAGCTCAAAAGTGTTGCAGAACTGCGGGGGACATGATGGCAGTGGCTCTAGAGAGCAATGATGGAAGAATAAAGCAAAGAAAATAATGAGAGAGCAAACAAGAGTGAAAGCCTAAAATCATTATTGATTCCTAAAAGCGACTGAACCTCCACGCCTGTAGGGGGCGACCTAATGAACTCAAAATTAAAGAAATTATTTCTGGTGCTTTTAACTTCAAGTAAAGGAGTTTATAGACACGTAGTAGATTTTTACAAGTTCATTTCAGTAACATTTCATTTAATCTCGGAGCCTGAAAGCAGAATCTGTTGTCATAGTTAATAGATCAAGAATTCACTTTTTGATGATATTAGACACTTCTTTGATGCTTTGCTCTTCAGATTATAAATACATTTACAGCCTGTGGCCAACCTACACAATTATTTTTAAGACGAAATACAATAATAATGTTCAAGTCACACAAACTAAGTACGAGCGTAAATGCATCGTAACTGAAAGTAATGTATGAAAGTGAAATTATAAACCTACTGCACCTTTCTGTGTCAGTGTTAATCAGAGACATGTAGCACGTCTTTGTTACCTGTTTTTAAGTGTTATTTCCACCAGCTGCCAGGCATTTAAATTCAGCTTAAAGGTGACTTTGAATCCTTTTTGGAGTGAAGATCGTGGCTCCAGCCCCTGAAACCAGCTCCTGTAAGCAGAGATGTGAAGACATGGCTGAACAGGGAGCTCTCCTTCTGTATATCTGCGCCATTTTGAACAAAACATGTCAAACTTTAGTCAGCTTCTGAAAAACGGGGGATGTTACAGCTTCTCTAACTTTACTGTAGGTTTTACAGTTCAGTTTCAGTTCAGCTTTAGCTATACAGACCCAGAGCATGACCCCCGAGCAAATGTTGTTAAATATTAAGTAAAGAAACGGTGACAAAGAAAAACTCCCCTTTAACAGGGAGGAAACCTTGATCAGAACCTGGTTCCTAAGAGGAGACCCTCCTGCTGAAGGCCAGATGGATAAAGGAGGAAAAGAGGAGGGAGATGGTGGGAGTTTTGTACTGTTGCATTCAAAACCAGAAGTTTTCATATTTTCCAAACGCCCCAAATGCAGCAGTAACAACTGGTGCTGCCACCTAGAGGATACAGTAGTCACGTCCTCATGTAGCTCCAGGGTATCAACCCAGTCTGGACTGATGTCCTATAGTCTCGCACCACTTCATCTTCCTGACATTTAAACACCTGCAACGATAGGTCCTGTGGAAGATCTGTAATTCTCATAAACTTATATTTTATTCACAGCAGAGCATAGAAATCCTTTCCATTGTTGAAAGTAAGACAGTCTAACATTTACTGTAAAAGAAATATTAGCTTATTTTGAATCTGATGGCAGCAAAAGGAAAAAAAAAAAAAAAATTGGTTTATCTGAAAAAAGAAGTGGGGGGATGGGCTGCTAAAGGCTGGAAAAGTAGGCGGTACTAAAAAGAAGCACCTGGGTTACCTGGCAACCAGTGAGTGACATGACGGGGCATAGAAATAGTGTCTCTGAAAGTCATGATAGGAAGCAGTTCACCAATGTAAAACTTGGGAACTTTTGGCGTCTACAAGTTCGTGAACTAAATGCTGAGTCATGTTTGTCAGAGTAAAATTGTAAAGACTTTAAACGTCTCATCATCGACACCACATACTGGAGGAATCTCTGTGGACATGCAATGTGACCTAAAATCAGTTTTAGATGCTTGTGATCTGCAGGAGCAGAGGAACTCTTCCAGAAATAGTTTGCTGTGTCCTTCACAAATGCATGTCAAAGCAAAGAAGAAGCTTTGAAACGCTGCTGCAGATACCGACCACCAATCCGAATATATTTAAAAAAATTGCCTGACTGTAATATAATCATAATTGTTGTAAAACATGAATAAATACAGCAAATCCAAGCCATTTATGAATATAATTATTTCCAAATAGAGCAGTATAAAACAGTACTGCAAAATTATAAAGTATTTCTTTTTACTAGTAGTGTAACAGAAGTAACCAGTAAATACATCATTAAATAT
The DNA here is from genome assembly GCA_018398805.1 of Hirundichthys speculiger. Taxonomy (NCBI): domain Eukaryota; kingdom Metazoa; phylum Chordata; class Actinopteri; order Beloniformes; family Exocoetidae; genus Hirundichthys; species Hirundichthys speculiger. The sequence continues at coordinate 52,221 of JAGFBZ010002027.1, read as the reverse complement.
AAATTACTTGGTATCAGTTGGTGCCTGGACTCCCGTACTCACCGATACCGATACCAGCATTTTTGCCAGTGGTGGAGCAATTTCTGATACTGGTATCAGAACAACACTAGTAAAAACTAACCTGTTGTCAGACAAATGAAAACCTGAGATTATTCCTGAAAACCTTGTTAGACTATGTCCTTTAGATCAAAGAGTAGAGAGTGGTCCGGCCTCCGTCTCTGATGGGATCAGGGTCCAGTAGTTCCTGCTGAATGGGCAGCTCGTACATCTGGAAAGAAAACATTAGTGCTGAAAGGTGGGTGCAGGGTTTAGCATATCCTCCCACCCCAGCTATGTTTTTTAATTTATTTTTATTTCTTTTAGACAAGACCTTGTATCTTGAGCTGCTATCAGAAAAGACTGGGAAAACATTCATTTCCACACTCTTCCTTGGATTAGGCGTTAAATAGGCAATATCCTCAGTGTATTGGAACTGGGTTTGCAGATCAGACTGGTTACTGGTTACTGGTTACTGGTAATGCGACTGTAAACTGTGCATTCTTACTGCAGTAAACTGAAAACTGCATTCTTCTGGCAGTTCAGCGCAGCTTTCCCACCCCTGTCTGAATAAAAATCTTGTTCTGTTCTCGTCTGCTGTTTGTGAAGTGGCTGAACCAACAGCACGGCCCGATTAAAGGGTCTCCCTCGGGTGCCACAACCAGGATGTGTCATTTGGTATCTAGGACACAGGCTTGATTTCTCGGGTACGTTCTTCCCAGGAGGCCTCCACCTACAGTATGTGCGGTCTATTGTGAGATGAAAACCCTCGTAACTGGAACCGGGCTGCTGGAGCTGCTGGAGCTGCTGTGCAGCAGCGGCGGCTGAAACCAGAATCAGAATCTATTAATGTGTGACTCGCACATCGCTGGTCATTAAATAATGCACAGGATTCCCTTTTAAATCTGTGTCACTGTGTGGGATCTGCAGGCCCCTCTGGTTCTTTAATCTGTCTGCTGTGTGTGGATCTGCAGGCCCGTTTGGTTCTTTAATCCGTCTGCTGTGTGTGTTTTGAAGGTTGCCACGGTTCCATCAGCTCAGTCGCTGCGTCTTCTGGACTTCAGCTTCAGCGACTTTGACCTGTCGGACACTGAAACCACTCTCGCCACCATCCGCATGTTTGTCGACCTCAACCTGGTGCAGAACTTCCAGATGAAGTACACAGTAAGAGCCGACCCGCCGTGCTTCACAGATACACCTGAGTCTCCAATCCCACCATGAGAGAAAGCTGATGATAGCAGGAATGAACAGAAAGGAACATGTGCTGATAGAATCACTGATGTACCCGGTTATCTGCAGCAACCCAAGATATTTCATGTGTTTTCTTTATTGTCAACTTAGTTTCATTTTATATCAGAGCTGCGTGATATTAGGAAAATATGCATGTGTGATATTGTTGTTGAAAATTGCCATGACGATAAGACTTGTGAAACATGAACAAATATGTCTACTTACTGCTTTGCTGTTAACATAGAGATCTGGGGGCGGGTGCGGTGCCCCTGCTTTTGTATTTAAAGATTTTCATTTCATTTCTCTCCCCAGTGTTGCCCATTTCTCAGCCTTTCAGGGATGCTACTTCTGTACCAATTCATCATTACAGTCACATATTATTGTCAGATATTGCACTTAGGTTACAGTCAGACCTTTAGATTACATTCATTTTAGAGGCGAGGTAGCGAGCAGAAGAACTAATCAATTCAATTCAAGTTTATTTGTATAGCGTCAGTTACAAAGTCAATTGTCTCTAGGTGCTTTACAGAGACCCAGAGCATGACCCAAATAGCAAATATCATTAACTAAGATTATAATATTAAATCCAATCAAGGATAATGGCAGGTAAAAAAAAAAAAAAAACCACAGCGGGAGAAAAAAGAAAAACTTTAAGCCAAACAGTGGCAAGAAAAACTCTACTTTAAGAGGAAGAAACCTTGAGCAGGACCTGGATCATATGGGGGACCTTCCTGATGAAGACCAGATAAACAGATGCAGGTAGCAGCACTGGGATGAGATGGCCAGAGGACTAGATCACCGGTCACCACGCCAGCCGACACCCTGAACACAACTACACACACAGGTGGACACTGGGATGGACAGAGGAGGGAACTGCAAGAAACTCAGGAAACTCTGACCTGCAAAGATACAGAAAGAAAAGAGAAAAAAGGGGAAAACAGCACAACAAACTACAGGAAAGAAAATAGAGCACAGTTACAGTGACAATGTGCTACTAATTAATTATGGAATGAGCTGGAGGAGGAGGAAGGGAGGGAGGAGGAGAGGGAAGGAAAGGAGAAGAGCAGTGGAGACACCACTCAGCAGGTCATGTTGGTGTCTCCCTGCAGCGTAGGCCTATAGCAGCATAGCTATGACGAAGCTGTGATTAAGACAAGCTACTCTAGTCTGAGCTACTACAACTATGGCTATAACTATTAGCCCCTACACACTATAGTTTAGACTAACTGTAGGCTTTACTGAACAGAAATGTTTTCAATTTAGTTTTAAAGATGGAGATGGTATCAGCCTCCTGAACCCAAACTGGTAGCTGGTTCCATAATAAAGGTGACTGGTAGCAGAAGGCCCGTCCTCCAAACCTACTTTTAGATATTCTAGGAACGACAAGTAATCCTGCACTCTGAGAGCGGAGAGCTCTATTAGGAGCATAACGTGCTATCAAGTCTTGTAAATAGCGCAGAGCTAGGCCATTAAGGGCCTTATATGTGAGAAGCAGAATTTTAAACTTAATTTGAAATTTCACGGTAAGCCAGTGGAGGGAGGCTAACATGGGAGAGATGTGATCTCGCTGACGGATTTCTGTCAGCACCCTCGCTGCTGCGTTCTGGATCAATTGGAGGCTATTCAGTGATCTTTTCTGAAATCCTGCTAACAACGCATTACAATAATCCAGTCTAGAACTAACACTACTGAACCACACCACTGAACTATATGTAGTGCTTTTCTAATTTCTCCTTGCTTCTTCCCTGTCGTGATCATGAACAAGCCACACAAACCGACACCTCCGTCATCAGAACTCTACTGTCTCAGGGTGTCCAGACTTTTCCATTTCATTTTATCTGTTACTCACTTACATTCAGATCTCCTTCTATAAACTAATGAGGGATGAATAACATACACCTGAGTGTGTTTAAATCCCAAATCAGAAGCTTTTAGGATGATATGGAAAGTGGAATTAAAAATAAAATGCAGTGACAGTTTAAAGCAAAAAGTATTGATTTTTTTTTCTCATCAACTTCATTTCATTTGCAAAAATTCATCCATCAAAGAAGGTGAAAGAAAATCGATAAAAGGCTGAATCTTTGAGGACAGACAGAGGAGATCCATTTAGTCAGAAAATCATTGAAATGTCTAAAGTGAAAGATTATAAAGGATTTGCATATTTCTCCTTCAAAAGAACAGAATTTCAGTAAATGATTTAAGGCATCTGGTGGAAATGGCCTGGACACACGTGATCTCTGATCCCTGAGACGGCACAAACTGTCAGTCATCAATACTTGATACAACCACATAGAGAAATGCACAAGTCCTGTTGGGACTGGGATTAATGCATGAAGCTTTTAGAGTTTTAGAGCAGCATTCGCTGCCTTCAGGACCACATCTGTCCTGACTAGGGATGTTCCTGGCGACTAATTTCCCTGTCGACTAAACGAAAATTTTAATTAAGACTAGTCGACTAGTCTAAAAAAAAGATGCGTGGAAGTTATCAGTTTGCGTCCCAGCACGGTGTATTCAGGCTCAACATATTCCATTAGCTTCGTGGAGCCTTTACCTTCCACAAAGTTAAGTGGAAGCATATCTTGCGAAGTCATTATCGTGATGAGCTGCGTTGTCCTCTCAGACCAGACGGGAGAACACGTCTCCAGGTAAACAATGTCAAATCGGCCTGAGTGTGGCTAGCACCGCTAGCATCAGCACCGCTAGCATCAGCAGCCGTCGTCTCGTGCAGATTAACATCCAAATGTTTGAGTCGAATGTGGTTGCGCATTGCTCCAGTCGAGTGATTGTATGCCAGTTGTTTCTGACACAGTCTACATACTACCTTGTTTTCATTTTCTAGATTAAAGTACCGCCAAACTGCGCTGGTTTTGCGAGACTATCTTCCCACCGTGCTGTTTTAAAACTCCAGTCTACTCGAGCATTGCTGCGGAGAGGGGGGCTGCTGTCTGACGGCTCTGTAGCCCCGACTAGTGGCGGGTGGCTGTATGACAGTTAAGCGGCCTTGTACATGAATAAAACACAAATTGGTTTAAACGACTAATATTTCTGGTGTTTAATCTTTTAGACGACTAATCGTGCGCATCCCTAGTCCTGACCTGCCCCTAAAAAAGTAATTGTGAACAACTTTAAACCAAAAATGAGACAAGCGGGACCCTGTACTGTTGGACACCTTAAAAGGTGTTTGCAGAAAGACTGAAACAAAGGAACACCTGAAACTTTCCATCACCTGATGTCCTCAACGCCTGGAAGCTTTTCAAGTGTTGTGAGAGGGAATAGCAACATTACAAAGTGCTAAAAGTTTTACTGTTCCAGCTTTTTGGAAAGCGTTGCAGGCCTGAAATGAAATGAACTGATGAGATATCTTGGGTTCACACTGTCTGCAGAAAAGTTACAGTCAAAGGAAGTGTAAGAGTTGGTTTTCCTTTTTCCTTCAGTTGTTTTCCAAATCATCCCACTGTTTTCGTGTTTGGGCTTGTACTTTACATGCATGTCACATTATCCACAGGACCGCTCTCATGAACCCTGAATTCATAAAACTCTCTAAAATGTGTTTTTGTCTCCTGAAAAACGGAGAGAAAAAAAGCTGTTTCCTGTTTTATGAACTGCAGGAAACAATCTGCTTCTCGTCAGCAGCATCTGACCATTAGCATGTGATCGGTGTGTGTGTGTGTGTGTGTGCCTGTGTGTGTGTGTGTGTCCACTGATGGGTGGATGCATTTACAGCTGAGTTGATATCTGTGCGTCTGCTCAGAGGACACACACAGACCCTAACTCCAATCCTAAAACACCTCCTCTCCGATCCTCTGCTTCCATTACCGCCCTCCATCAGAATCCAGGCTCCGCCTGTCTGGTTCCCGCTTGGCGCCGACGCCACAGCGTCACCAGCGAGTCCGGCTCTCCCAGCATGCTCTCTTCATGAAGAGCTCCTTGTGTGTGGGTGGCTGACCTCTGGGGAGAAGCCTCACAAAGAAAGGCTTTGATTGGAAAAAACCGAGGCCCTCCAGCGAGGCAGCACCCCCCACCCCCACCCACCCAGAACATCTCACCCTGGGAGCAGACCTGCACAGCGTGTTATTGTTTCATTATTATTCCAGTATATTTAATGCTCACAGTCATTCTTTCTAATCTGAGATCATATTATCATGATCCCCATGGAGAAAATGAACTCCAATCTGATTAGCTGAATAATGGTTTGGGGTTCTTGTGGTGCCAGAGAATGAACTAGTTTTCCTCCCTGTTCTCGGGGGGTGGGGGCTGACACTGCAGCAGTCTCACAAAGCAGAGATTTGAGGCTTCTGAGTCTTCATTTTTCAACATCCTTGGAGTGTACTAAGCAACGTCTGCAGTAGTGGTAGGCAGGGGTAGACATCTTTTTGCTCCACTGCAGACCCAGTTTGAGTTTGTAAATGCAGATGTTGACCTCTAATGTGGACATATGTAGTTGCGCATGTTCGCTTCCCAGTCTCCTTTGGGTCACTATGTATTTTTACCCTAATTCACATGACAATTACAGGAAGATAACAAAAATGAGGCCTTAACAATGATGATGTGATCCGTGTCTGTGGTGGTGTGATGAACAGAGATATTTTTTTTTCCAGTTGAAACACTAGTGTGGACACGGACTGTTTTTAAAACAAAAAACACATTAATGTGGACATGCTCATAGTACCTGTTCTTCTCTTCAGCCTACATCCACACTGGTGCATTTACGTTTTAAAACATGACACTTTTATTAGTGCAATGCCTGACATTCTACTCTGCTGAGTTCAGCCCTCAAAACGAAAGATTTCTGATCCACTACAGACCCTGTGTTAATTTGTAAATGCTGGAGTTGTGGTCTGGTGTGCATGAACAAAAGTAAAATCTGATGAAACAGTGATAAAGTTCACATCGTAAGTCACATTGTAAGAGTTACTACATTTCCTTTGTTAATTTCACAAAGTTATATCATATAACCGTGACTGAAAGATAACAAAACATGAGTTTTAACAACAGCATAATCAACTTGTCGGAGACAGGACAGCAAGTGCTGTTGATGTTGTTATCCTTGGTTTCACCTGTTTTTTTAGTTTTTTTATTTTAATAAATGACCGTGCCCAGTAAGCATATATGTTCAAGCGATAAGAGAGTTAAATTGCTAATGTGGATGTAAATCTGTTCTTAAAACAAAACTGCACTTGTGTAGATGTAGTCGTAGTTCTTAATTTCCTCTTCAGGCTACATCCACGAAAATGAGAAACCTTTGTTACATTTACATCTGAGGTTTGCGGTACTCCGGCAAGTTCGACCCTTCAAAATGCAAGATTTCTAATCTACTGCAAACCCTGTTTCAGTTTGTTAACCATGGAGTTGCAATATGAATGTGGATGGAGAAAGGCAAGTGAGAAAACAAAACCAACTGTTGGGGCAATCTAATCAATGTTTATGGCAGTGCAGTGTGGACAGAGATCTCTTCAGACACATAGCTGAAAAACTAGTGTGGACGTGGATCAGTTTTGTTTTAAAATGATCTTTTAAAACACTACATCAGTGTGGACATGCTCCTGGATACACTACCCTGGTGAGTTCAACCCCACAAACCAAGTTTCAGATTGTAAACACTGGTGCCGTGATCTAGTGTGGACAGAGAAAACCGAAAGACTTTAAAAAGGATGACGTAATTGCACATATTTCCTGATTTACTCTTCTGGGTCAGTTTTTAAGATGCTGCAGTGTGGATGGAGATAATTGTCCTTCATGAATTTGAAAGCTTAGTTTGGCTTTGTTTCAAAGAAGACCTTACCACTGTGGACAGTCCCAGTCCCAGCTGCAATGATATTTCATCTTGCCGCCATTAGGAGTTTATGTTTTCATGTTAAATGTGTAACAGGTGGGAGGTGTGTAGGGGCTGACACAGTTGCAGAACTATCTTCCAGCTCTGGAAAAGTGGCTGTGAAGCGGCTGAGTGAATCTTTTTCCCGTCTGTTCTCTCTTTTGTAGAGTTTATGTCAGTGGGTTCTGAGCGTGAAGAAGAACTACAGGAAGAATGTGGCCTATCACAACTGGAGGCATGCCTTCAACACAGCTCAGTGCATGTTTGCACTCCTCAAGTCCGGACGCTTCCAGGTACAGTTGGTGCACCTGGATGTTGAATAATGTTTTTAGTGATTAGTTTCCATTCATATAGTTTCCTGCTCTTTAGTACAAATTTTACTAATCCAATATGTCCCTGCTGTCCTTCCTCTTTCTGTATTTGTTCTTCTATCTCTGGACAGAGTAACTTGAACGATCTGGAGGTCTTGGCTCTGATTATTGCCACTCTCAGCCACGACCTGGACCACAGAGGGGTCAACAACTCCTACATACAAAGGTACAGCAGGAGGTCATATGTCCAATCACAAAATGTTGGGATAATATGGAAAATAAAAAATGAAGACATTTGTTCTCAGATATACTTTGACTTTCTTTTTATCACAGACTGTAAGATCCCCAGATATAGCATGTTTTTTTTTTTTTTTTCTTTTTTAGTTGTTAATATACATCATTTTTGCATTTTAGGCTTGCAACACAATCCAAAAACTGTTGGTACAGGGACATTAGGAGGTAAAAGAGAAAAAAAAATATTTTAAACAGGTGATGTTTGCTCTTTGATGAGCCGAGATGGACAGATGATCTCAGATGATCTATGATTAGATGTTTAAAAACTATGTTCCTCAAAGAAAGATCGGAGCAGATATGCAGAATTCTCCTTCTACAGTGTGTAATATCATATAACCATGAAAGGATTTTCGAGGAATATCATTGCGCACGGTGTGCAACACTAAGCTGAATGCCTGCGAGCTCCGATCCATCAGATAATAACCATGTGGACAAGGGACTGCAGTGGGAAAGTCTCTTCAAACGCTAAAAAATGGGGATACACTCACAGATGCCACTTAAAACTTAACTGTGAAAGAAGAGGCCTTGTGATAATCTTGTCCAGAGGCTGCACTGACATCTCTGAAATAATATTCTAGATCTTTTTGGGAAAATATGGGCACAATGTGCCCAGATCAGTAAAGAAAACGACTATCCAGACTGTTATCAGCAACAAGTCCAAAAGCTAGGCTCTGTGATGGAATAGGGTTGTATTAGTGCTGTCATGTGATGGCAGCATTAATGCAGAGGTAAAATATATGATTCTGAACACATTACAAAGGCATGGCTGAGGAAGAGGAGGGTAACGGGTATTAGACTTGCCTTGCTGTAATCCAGTACCTTCTGGATAAACACAACTCCAACTGAGACTCTTCACCCTTGAGTTTCCTCAGTGCCATAATGCCTTTTAAGACTTGTGAAAAGGTATGACAATACAGCAACAGTAGTGGTAAGATCTTCCCATTACCACTTCTGTATCGTCCTAACTTCTCATTTGTGTTCGTATGATTGAATATGTGTGGTTGAGAGCACACTCTATTCCATTGGTGTGTCTCTTTCAGGAGTGACCATCCTCTTGCCCACCTCTACTGCCACTCCACCATGGAGCATCACCACTTCGACCAGTGCCTCATGATCCTCAACAGCCCCGTATGTGCATCCACTCACGCACACATGCAGTTTCACACAGATGAACTCACATGGTTTTGGTGCAGATACACCACAACCATGTCAGGAGTGGACCCTGAAGGCACATAGGAGGGAGGGCAGGTCGCAAAAAGTGTGTAAAGTACCACAAGGCTCTGAACCAGGACCTCTTCTCTTTGCAGTAAGCACTACCTCTATGGTCCAGTCATGCACTCAAATAACTTATTGTATGACTTTTATCAAGATGACTCCCAGCTGTACCTTTTTATTATCACCAGGGGACGGCACAGTTTCGGCATGAATCTCAGCTTTTTTCTTAACATTTCCACATGAATGAAAGAGCACCATCGAGAAGTAAACCTCTCTCAGAACAATCCCAGCTAATTATTCTATATAACACAATACCAACATTAAAAAAAGCCTATTCAGCCTCAATCCAACAAGGGTTGAAAGAAATCTGTGCATCATCATGACCCGCTTATTGTATCTTTTCCCATGTTGACCATGTTGTAATTGTCTATCAGTCATATTGCAGGTTTTCCCAAGTTTCCCCATGTTTCTGGTGTTTATTTGACCTAAAAGGACTCCATTATTCATTTAACTCAATGATTACCCATAATTGTCTGAATTATTTTTTAAATCAATAATGCTGGCCTACAAAGTGGCCGCCATATGAGTCCTCAGCTATTTATGGGCTTTAAGGGCTTTGTTCTTCTCAGGAACATCGTTGGGCACTGCCATCAGTCAGTCTCAGTCCAGGCTGTTCTTATCTGTGGTTTCACAATGTTTTAAAGAGCTATAATATACTGCCAGAGTTGTGGCGACCCTTTTTCGTTGTACGCCACTGTATAATGACAATAAAGGGCATTCTGATTCTGATTCTGATTCTGATTTATTGTCAAGAATCTCCTGAGGGCTCATCTCTTTAGACAAGACCTGAAGTCACTTTCGGTAGAAGCATTTGCTAAATGGCCATATGCATATGTAAATTTACAGGGCTGTCGTAGAGTTGAGCAAGTTCTTATTTGTGGCCCGAACAAGATGAAGTTGAACAAACTATTTATTATCCATAGTTTCAATAAGAAATTAAAGACATTAAAAGGAAATTAAGCTGTGCTTGAAGCTCTTCTGTTTAATATATTCTGTCATCTGCAGGTTAACTGGGATACCTATTCTACAATAAATAATGATAATAATATCAATAATTATAGAATTTCTCATCAGAGATTAGTAAAGTATTATTGAATTGAACTGAGTTAAAATGTTGACACTTCATATAAGCGATTTTGTTTTGTTTTAATCTGTGCCACCTATAGCTGTGGCTGCTGCTGCTCCAAGCTTTAATCGACATGTCTCACAGTCATCAAAGACGTATGAGGTTTGAGCTGCAGATAGAAACAGCCTGTACTAAAGTCTGAACACGAAAACTTGATTTAAAAAAATGATAAGTCTCAAGACTGCAAAGAGAAGTGAAACAGGATGTTACAAGACAGATAATGAATGCCAAACTCTGCTGAGTCTTTAAGCATCTTCTGGAGAATTGATTGGTCTTAGAGTCAGTTTAGGGTTCATTCACATTTGGCATGTTTGCTTTGACTAAAGTGACTTCTGGTGTGGTTGACCTGTCTGTGCAGTTAACTTGAACATGTGTTAAAGCTGCTAAACCTCGGTGAGCATGAACTGACGCTAATTAGAAATGTGGGTGTGGGTCTGCCGTCAACCAGTAGATTATCACCTTGTCCGCATTTCTTCTGCTGTGTTTTTTTTAGCCGAGGTTGCCAGTTAACATTTATTTTTATCTTTATTTTTGTCCTTTAAGGGTAATATACGAGAGTCAAATATTAGGGGTGTAAACCACAAATTTCATCATGATACAATATGGCGTCAGTTAAGTGGATGATAGTTAAGTGTTTGCCGACATCTCAAAGTCTGCTGTGATATGATTTCAATCCAGGAGTCAACAGTCAAGATGAGATGATATCTGTTGATTGAACACAGTCGTTTCCAGTAATCAAATCCCATTAAGAAACTAAAGTATTTCACTTTTTTATTTCTGGTTTTAAGTAGACAGTTAAATGAAAAAAGCCTGTTCCTTTAATAGAAATAAACTACAGAAGGCAACTTAATAATTAGCATTGATAAGGATTACATGTATTGCTGTCTGATCAATATTTTTTATTTTGTATCGATACTTGTGTATCGTTCATCTTTAAATTGACGCATTGAATCAACACCCCCTCTATCAAATCTGAATTCACCTGCCAGACGGCTGAAGCTGGGCTAAAACTGGGCCATTCAACTGGAAAGTGTTCCCAAACACAGCATCAAATCTACACTGGAAAAGAAAATAATCAAGTTGTTCCAGAGCTCAATGCAAAGTTGGTTTTCCATACACAACTTCTGTATTTTCTGCAGTAAATAATGACACGCTGTTGTGCAACGTGCTCAAGCTCTGGAAATGATCAGATGGCATTTTTACATTTTGCTATTATGTAAAATCTTGTAATTGGAGGAGGGTGTACTTCCTTTTCAACAAGGCCTCAAATAACGTTGTCGAGCTGCTTTTGGTGTTTGTGCCACATATACTGTAAGTAATGAGCTTTTAATATGATCAGAGGGAGGAAAAAGAGCATGCAGGAAACAAGCTCTTCACACCTGATCGTGACCTCATTACAGTTATGCAAAACATGCTGTCAGTTGGCCTTTTCCAGATGCAGGTGACTCTCTGCTGACTCAATCACTACACCTCCTCTCCTCTCTCTCATCATGTCCCTACATGGCTTCCTGCCACCCTCACACTTAACATAATAAGTCTTTATAATTAACAGCACTCTGTGTTTTAAGCTGTAAAAGCAAGTATCAGATGTCCACATTCTGCATTATGTACGTTAAGCTGTAGTTTAGAGTCACTTCCCTTTCTATTTAGTTTAGGACTTGAGTCATTGTGGTCAAAATATAGCTTATTAACTATGTATAATGTCTTAAAAAGTAGTAAAAACAGGTAATTACATACCCAGTCCATTATGGAGACTGAGCACAAAATGTATGATATTTCAGTGTGTAAGGCAATGAGCTAAACTACAGTAAACTGCTCCATTTTAGTAAATCTATAATCAATCTCCAAACAAATGCAAAAAAAAGAAGTATTACCCATCACTGATTTACATCTCATCAATAGAGCTGGTTCCTCTGGATTCAACTTTGATTTCCAGGAAACGGTACCAGTGGATGCAGAAAAGACAAAGAACCAGTGAGCGAAACGAAGCATGTGACTCAGGAGGAGTGGCAATGCGACTGGAAACAAAAGACAAACCAAAATGGCGTGCAGTGAAGTAGGAACAGCAGTGAACAGCTGTTCAGGGTTCTGTACTGGTGGAAGTGGCTGTGAACGGAAACTACTCACAGCCATTCACAGAGAGCGCGACCGGCGGGAAATTCCCAACAAGCAAATATCCAAAACAGCAGAGAACAAAAACACAGAAACAGGGAGCAAGATGGGCGAGATAACCAGTGGAACAACGGCAGACCAGCAGAGTAGCAAAGAACGGCAGGACGTCGTTAGACACAGGGGGCTGATGGGACACAGATGGGAACAATCGGTACAATTAGGAGTAAAGGAGTAGTCAACCGAAGCTAACACACAAGGAATCACACTTTCAAAAGGACAGGAAGTAGCAGATATGACAGAGATAAGGCTTTGCTGAAGAACAGAGTCTTAACTAGAAAACAGAAGCACAACAGTTCTCCCATATAGCGATTTACAGATTGCATAAAAAATCCGCCTTCTGGATCAGATCCAGATCAGCCTTCGAAATTTGATAGAGGTTTCCATTGTCAATCCCTGAGTCAAATTTCATTCAGTTTTGGGCAATACCGTATTGGCCTGAATATAGGACGACTCTGATTATAAGACGACCCCTATATATGATATTTTCAAATATCATTTTGGAAAAAATTAAAATATAATGAAGGCAATAAGGTTATTCATAAAGCAAATTTTTTTATTGTACAATTACTATAGAAAAAACTCTCACAGAGATAACATTCTGCTGTATTGTTAAACATTTTAATGATCTTATATTTTTTAGGAAGTATGGTTTCATACTTGCGTGTCAGATTTCCATGTTATTTAAGATCAAGTTATGGTACTATTTAATAAACTGTGTTCTCTTCAAATCTGAGAATATGACTCTGAATAAGCTACAACCATGTAGTTCAATAACTGCAGAACTATTGAAGTCGAATTTTAGTCAAGAACAACATAAATAATTCAGTCTGTAAAACACTAATTCTGGACTCCAACAACTTTCAAAGCCCTTTGCTCCAGTTGGCTGCGTGGTTCCTCCGTTCTCATTGGTTACCTCGGTGCAGCTCCATCTAGTGGCACAGATGTGTAATTACAATAGAAAAGTCTAGTCCTCGATTATAAGACGAACCCAATTTTTGAGAATATGACTTCTAGAATAAAATATCGTCCTCTATTCGGGCCAATACAGTAATTAACGGAGATATTGAGAAACAACATTTTCGGCCCCTTTGACCGCAATGTTATCGAAAATTTGAAAGGTATCCAGAATCCAGGATTTCTTCTGGATCACAGCCAAAATGAAACCAGTTCTTCCTTTTCACCGTTCTGACAACTCCTGAAAATTTAATCAAAATCCATCCATAACTGTTTGAGTTATCTTGTACACAGACAGACAGATAAACGCCGGTGAAAACATAACCTCCTTGGCAGAGGTAATAAGGGTAGCATAAAAAAAGCAAGGCTCATTTAGAAAAAAAAAAAAACCCAGACATTAAATATAACAAACCTGCAACCACATCAGCAAAACAAAAAACAAAACAGGTTATAAATTAGATAACACAGAAAACCCCAAACCAACCAAAACTTGACATCATCCCACTCTGCTCATTGATACAAAATTCATTCTGGGATATTTTTTTTTATACATCGTTTTGATTCCAAAATTTCCCACCATAACATCCCAAGGAAAGTCCTGAAATTGACCAGTGATTAATTATACAATTCCATACACAGAAATCTTAAATATCTTATATAGAGAAATCTAATTTGGTGGACCAAACTAACCTTTTTATGCACTTTTAACAGCGTTATTGAAATCCCATGAAACTGTAATCAGGCTGTAATCACCATAAGTGGGTCACAGAAAGTTCTAACCCGACAGATGGAACTCTGCACAGAAGTAGACAGCCATCAGGCCTTCATGCTGCTAAATCCTGGACCTCTCTGTCTTATTTATTATGGCCTTTCTGTTCATTTACCAGCTGCTGGTCTACCTCAGAACTCAATAAAATACAGTGCCTTAAAGCCTGATTAGATCTTTACGGCCTCAAAACACGCTCTGAAACACACTTTCTACTCCAAAGCACCACTCACCCCAATACTGCCAGACACATTAGCACAGACGGAGGGACGCATATGTTTGTTTGCAAAACCTTGTTACATGTGGGTTGATCGCATTAGTACAAATGCTCGCACTAAAAAAGCACTTTGGGTAAAAGGGGCATAAAATAATGTGTCAACATAAAAGTCTTTAAACATTTAAGATGTGGACTGGATTTGCAGATATCTGTGTGTTTGCACCCCTGCCTTTAGCCCAAAGAGAGCTGGGATCGGCTCCAGCAGATCCCCGTGACCCTGCAGAGGATTAAGCGGGCAAAGATGATGGATGGATGGATGGATGTGTGTTTGCAGTCTACTGTTATATAACAGCAACACCTTCTATTACAGCGCATACTGCACACAATCCTATCGTAACATGATATCTAGTACAATCCTGTTTTCATCAGGACCGTAAACATCTCCTGGTCCTTACCACATCTTTAAAGGAGGCGAAGACAACCTCAGATAAACAACAACCCTCAGTATAATTACAAAGAAAGACATCAGCAATGATCTTTAAGAGGCAACTGCTGTGGATGGGAAGCCTTTGAGACTGAGCAGCGGCTTGGTGGTTGGGACTGTTGCAACTACAAAGTTCTGGTTCAAAAAACACCCTTTTTCAAATCCTGGCTGTGGACTTTTTGGTTGTAATTTGCATGTTCCCCCTTTGCTTTTTTGGCTTTTCTTTGGGAACTGTGGCTTCATCCCACCATCCAAAACCATTACTGTTGGGTTGATTCACGTTGCCATGGGAATGATTGTGCATGTTCATCTCTCTGGTCTAAGTGTGCTCCTGTGATGGACTGTCTAGCTGTCCAGAGTATACCTAGCTCAGCCTGAAAATTGGTCCAGAAAATTAATGGAAAAACATTCAAGATAGTTGCCAGTCTTCCCAGGAGTGGACATCACAGCAAAATTATCTCACGTTCAGACTGTGCAGTGCTCAGAGAAATGGTAAAAGCCCAAGTGCTACATCTCTTACGGCATAGGCCTCAGTTTGCGTCCCAAAGGTTAAAGTTGATCATAGTAAAACTAGAAAAAGGGTTGCCAGGTGAAGGCTTAGATCTCAAGACCTCAAGACAGAAGAGATGTTTTGTTGTAAATGGACCGTACCAACTTTGGAGAAACCAAAGCACATCAGTAAAGAAATCCTAAACTAACTGTCAAGCACGGTGGTGGAGGGGTGATGATTTGTGCTTGCTGCTGCCATAGGACCTGGGAATCTTGTAGTCATTGAGTTGACCACGAACTCCTCTGTACATCAAAGGATCCCATAGCCAAATGTGAGGCCATCTGACAGCTAAAGCTTGGCTGAAACTGGGACATACAGCAGGACAATGATCCCAAACACATCAGCTAATATACTCATTCATAAAATTTTCATAAATCTGTGGATAGATTTGAATATAAATCCCCTCCTCACTAAAAATCTGCTCTTTCTGATATTTACATTAGCATGTGTTGAGTTAGTGAACTCAAGATGCTCATTAATTTACATAAACGCCCCCAGGACCACCATAGAAGGAGGTGGTTTCAGACTACGGCGCGAATCACGTGACCCAAAACCTTCAGGTAAATGCGTAAACTCACGAATCCCATCGAGGTAACTTCGCTAGCACATGCTCCGCTCCTGAAACACTCCCTTTGAAAAAGAAAAAGGAAAAAAAAAATCAGACTCTTCCGTTCCCTGTAAGACCAGAACCAAAGGCGGTGTCTTCTGTCCAGTGCAGTGATGCTAAAATGACTTGATATGATTTTGGATTTAAAAAAAAAATAATAATAATAATAAATAATGCATTTGTCTATATCAGCGAATGTCTGTATCAGTGATTCAACATTAAGGAATCCTTAGCTTTTCTTGCACTCATGCAGTTTTCCACTTGGGTTTCTCTTTAGGGAAACCAGATCCTGAGCGGTCTCTCTCTGGACGAGTACAAGGCCACTCTGAAGATGATCGAGGGGGCGATTCTAGCCACTGACCTTGCCCTGTACATGAAGTAGGTACCAAATGTCAACCCCAGATGGAAATCTGGTTGTAGAGGAGCAGAGCATGCGAGGGTTTTATCTGCAGGTCGCAGCATTCACTTGGCGCTCTATAGCGATTATATTTTGGACAGAAAATGTCAAATATTTTATTTATATGTCTAAAGAGTAACTTGGTTTCCATCCAAATCTGAAAAATAATGGTAGGTTTTGTGTTTTTTCATCCATTACTGTAAGGTGATGGGTTGCTGAGATGTGAGTCAGGTTGTGCTGATTTTCTTTAATTTCTTTTCAAATGGGTTGAACCCAAGATTTTCATCTTTTTCATGTCATTTTATTCCCCAGTTCAAATTAAAATTTAAAAACACTTAATTTGTTACAGGGATATTTTGTGGTAGTTGCATTTGTGCTTTTCAGACTCATGTTTTTCTTGAATGGCCGTGCACTTCTCAAGAAGACAACTGAAAAGCACCTAAGTATATTCTGAAACGTGACTGGGAAACACCAGGGTACAGACACTGGGCCGGCCTGGCTGCAGCCCCGACCTTCCCCCAGTGGAGAATTTGTGGACAATTTTGAAACCAAAAACGCAGCAGCCCCAACTATTGCACACCTAAAGACGTGTTTGCAGGAAAAGAGGCAGAACAACACCTGAAACCCGTTTATTACTTGTTGTCCTTGATGCCAGAATTGTCCCTTTTAAGTGCTGCGAGGAAGAGCAGCAAGATTACAAAACAGGAAAAGCTTTACTGTTCCGGCTTGTGTTGGAACGTGTTTCTGGTCTGAAAGGCATAAATGGGATTTAAATGATGTTGACAAGAAATTACTGAAAATATCTTGAGTTCATACAGTCAGCAAATAAATAAAAGTAAATCTAAAAATTAGTATGTCTTTTGGTATCATGCTAATTTTTTCTGAGTTACGAATCAAATTCAAAATGAGCAAATATTAAATAGAAAATCTGTGTTGCACGTTGGATTTGCACCATTTTATTGAAATATAGGGATTATATTTCTTTGAAGATCATTTTATTGTGTTTGTTTTCACACTTTAAACATAATCCTAGTTTTTCTCTTTTTTTCACTTAGATTTACTGAACCGTAATCCTAGAGATGGTTTCTGATGCACAACACAAAAATATACACTTGAAAAAACCTGAACAACCTATTTGGCAAGAAGTGATTCTTTGAACTTTTACTTCTGCAAACATGCAATTGTCGTATTTCTGATGAATACACTCCTTTCAAAAAAGGATAAAACTTAAAAATAACAGTGGATTTCTGACGGTATCACTCATTGGTCATTAAATTTCATCTTTCCTCAGTGATTTCAGTGTTTCTGTTTTAGCTTTGATAGTGAGTGCTGTAGAGGTGAAGTGGGTGATAGTCAAAGATAATTACCTGTGATCATGTGTGTGTGTGTGTGTGTGTGTGTGTTGTCAGGAGGCGGGAGGAGTTTTTTGAGCTCACTAAGAACAGCCAGTTCATTTGGGAGGACGAACATCACAGAGAATTATTGCGGTAAGTGAAATCTCTTGTAAAAACAAAACAAGAAAAAACACAGACTGGGATTATGAAAGAATAGTTCAGCATTTTATGGGCTTTGTTTGGCTCAAGAGGTTACCTTCATTAAGAACAAAAACTGGAAACATCCAATGTCCAAATGGAAAAAAACAAAACTTCTTTTGGCTTTTCTCTTTGGTGGGTTCACCACAGCAGATCACTGGGATCTACATATTGATTTGGCAGAAGTTTTACATCAGATGCCTTTTCTGACACAAGCCCTCCCATTGATATTAACTGAGAGTGGCTGTGTGGGATGTGTGGGGTTCAGTGTCCTGCCCAGGGACAATTGATCTGGCAACCTTCTGGCTGGAGTGAAGCCAGCTCTACCCAACATGACCCCAGCACTCATAAACCCACCAACGTCATCTCTGCTTAACTGTTTAACATGGGTTTGGATGTCTACCATGATACCATTTGATGTAGCTGTAGGTTGGCCTGGTGTGCTTGCTAACCACAGCTTCTAAGTTCTGGTATCTGTAGCATCACCATGGTGCAAGACTTGACGGGCGACGCATATCTGAACATCAGTCATTTCTGTTAGCTGCAGTCACATGTGACATCATTCTGAGAAAAAAAAAGATGACTTCCTGGACAGGCATCTGAAAACAGACGTATGAGACTGATATCAATCCTGCCATCTAACTGTGTTAAAGAAAACAAGTCTTTCCTAAACGATTGAACGCTTCCGTTCACACCTTCGTGATTTTAAGGTTTCTAGGTGTGTGTGTTAACATAATGCCAGTTAGGAAAGACACCAGCAATGGTTTTGGAGAAGAAAGCGTTGCTGTCCATCTGTCTGAGAAAGATCATTATTCACAAGATTATTCACCAATAGGAAAACATTAAAGACAGTTGCCAGTTTTTGCAGGATTGGATGTCCTTGCAAGTTCATCACAAGGTCAGACGGTAGTGCTGGGCGATATGACGATACATATCGTGGGGACAATATAAAAGTGTATATCGTGCCATTTCTCTTCTATCGTTTCTAACCTAATTTTATTAATTATTACAGCAAATATGTAATTAAATAACCTGCAACGATAAATTTGATAGAATCATATCTACTTCTACAAAGTAGCCTTTTATGTTTGCACTTTTATTCATGGTTAATGCCTTAAACAGAGTTCTCTTCAACCCTGATGTTTACTTTAGACACTTTATATTGGTTTGCAAACTTTGCACTACAAGGTTACAGATTTCAGAAAGTTGAAAAATAATTTGTATTTATTTTTTATAGCTGAACTTCAGTGCAAAAATGTGTTTTTCCTCTCAGACACAGTTGTGCACCTTTAAAAAAAATGTGAAAGCTACTGTACCTCTGTACCTACCTGTTTTTGCTGCACTAAAATGTATGTTTGTGACAGTTCAGCTAAATGTCCTTTCAAAATAAAGTTGAAAAGTAAGCGATGAAATTTTTGTCAAACTTTTCAGAGAATAACTGAAAACAAACTTTATTATGGTATATCGTGATATATATCGTTATCGTGATATAAAATAGTCCATATCGTGATATATGATTTTCTCCATATCGCCCAGCACTATCAGACGGTGCAATAAATTATTAAAAAAAAAAAAATCCAAGAGCAGCATGCCAGTATCTGCAGGCCTCAGTTAGCATGATAAACGTTAAAGTGCAGTTAGAAAAAGACTGCACAGCTATGGCTTATCCATGTATTCATGGCTCAGGTTTGCAAAGTTGCATCTCAACAAACCACAAGACATCAAGGAGCAGTCTCCTTTGGACAGACGAGACCAAAGTGCACCACATTTGGAGAAAACCAAACAAACCGTCATATTAGCTGAAACACCAGCTGTCAAGCACAGTGGTGGAGGGGTGATGACTGGGGTTTGTTTTACACCCACAGCACTTGGGCACCTTTGCAGTCATCAAATTGACCATGAAACAACAGGTAACAAGATGATGACACAAATTTGCAGCATAATGTTTGAGAAATAAAAGACTCAAAGTGTTGCAGGGACCCAGTTAAAACCCAGACCATTTAAGAAGATTACTTCAACATATTGCTGTTAAAGATGGTTTCACACGCTGCTGAAGCTACTGAAAACTGCACGGACGATTATGTTTCAGCTGGCAGCAAGTTATTTCACTGATGCAGTGAGTAGCTTCTTATTTGTCTTATTTGTTCCATGTCAGAAGATACATCCTGTGGCTGTGGACTTTTTTTTTTTGGATGGGCAGTGTATAAAGACTTTATTAGGTACGACATGTTGTGCAAACATTTCAGGACTACTGATGAACTAATAGTGACTGAAAGCCATGAGGAGGGTCTGTTGACAGCTCTATGAGTTGAGATGAGTGTGTATGTCACTGTGTCTCCCCCTACAGGTCAATGCTGATGACTGCATGCGACATCTCAGCCATCACTAAGCCCTGGCCGGTACAAAAAAGGGTAAAACAGAAAAATAATAAATGATCTGATCTTCTTTCTCTTTCTCTGTGTGTCAGCTGCATTCCAGTCCTTTCATCTATCCAAGTCCTCTGCTTCAGTTTCAGTAATTACAACCCCAGTTCCTAAATAGTTGGGACGCCATGAAAAATGTAAATAAAAACAGAGTGCAGTGATTTGCAAATCTTATAAACCCACTCTCTGGTTCTGCCATTTTTCATTGTTTATTTTCAAAGCCTACTTGTCACTCCCCCACTTGTATATGTGAGAGCTGTGTTCCCGCTGTTTCATCTCCAGTGACCTTCATTAGTGAACACCTCATTAGGCCCTACAGGCTCAGAGGGAGTTTCAGACATGCATGCTTTTTCTTTTCTTATGCATGTATGTGTATGTGTGTTCTTAATTAAGTGCTCATTAATAAAGACAGCTGCGGCCTCGTCCTTGGATGACGTCTTGAAAAACAGTCCGAGGCACTAAACACACGAGCATGATGTCACCTACGCACACACTCGTGCCGACAGCTCACATGGATCTAGTCAGAAACTGCTGCCTCGCATCTTGTTGATTTGAAAGAAAATAGTTCCCTGAAGACAAACTTACATCATGGGTAATTTGACCAACTGAACATAATACAGTGATCCCTTATTTTTTCACGGTTAATGGGGACCGGCGCCCCCCTGCTTAAATCAAAATCCACGAACTGGAGCCGGAGCCCCCCGAGCCTAAATAATGTGTTTAGAATATATTTAAAAACCACAAAAAAGTAGCGAGGCACTGCAGCGAAACAAGACAAAGGCTCAACTGTGGTCTTTCTGTTACCTTCACAGCCTCTGGTCTCTGAACCGTAGTAAACAAACCGCTGCTATTGTGCTATTTTTGGCTCGTAATTAGCGGCTAACACGCTAACAACAACAAAAGAAACAGAATTGTATTGTTGGGCTCCTGTCGGTTAACAGAGAATGTAAATCTATACACGCTGGGCTGCTGTTTATGCTCACTACACTTTTCATCTAACCCTGTTTTCTTCTGCCGTCCCACAACACACTCACACCATTACCCATAAGGCAACATCATTACCCATAAGGCCACCTTCTTAAAGGGGCCAGGCTGGCTCACAACATTTATTCACTGTGAGAGAACGCGCACAACATCCTGTGATGTTTCTGGGATTTTTTAAATTTTTTTAAATTATATATTTCTGAAAAATCCGCAAATAACTAAAACCGCGGAACTTAAACTGCGAACTGGCGGGGGATCACTGTACACTGTACTGTACTGAAGTTGTTGATGGAGAGACTCTCATCTCGGTCTGTGATGTCACACACCTCTTTTTGATCTAATTTGGAACTAGTGCGGGCAGCACGGTGGCTTGGTGGTCAGCACTACTGCCTCACTGTTGTCCAAAGACATGCATGTCAGGTTAATTGGTGGTTCTTAGGTTAATAGGTGTAAATGTGTGTGTGGTTGTTTGTCTATATGTGGTCTGGCGACCTGTCCAGGTGGACACCTGTAATAGGCTCCAGCAGATCCCCGGGACCCTGGGTATAGCTAATGGATGAATGAAACTGGTGCTGGTGCTAGAACCAGTTCAAATCTAGTAGTACTGGGGCTAGCTCTACTTTGGAACCCTTCAAGGAACTGGTTTGATTTTCCATACACACAGCCATCATAACGATGGCATCGTTACATCTCATCCGGTGCTGAACCCCCGTTTCCTGAGCTCTGAATTTCTGTAGGAGACCACAGATGACAGTGTTTACCTTCAAAACCCGTGTCTTAATTATCCAGTTTGCCTGTATAAATGTTGCAGTTGGTATTTCTGAACGTTCACTGGCATCTCTGAATGATGCCCAGCATTTATGAACCCAGCTACAGACATGATTTAAACCTGCTGTTTTAAGCTCCATAAATGCCAACAGGTGACACTGAAGCATCCAGCCTTGCTTGTTAATGACAGCGCAAACACTGTTTTTGTTTTGTTTATTATTTAGTTTGAAACTCCTGCTGCAAGAGACGCTCCCTGCAATGGCTTCAGGCACCATTATTAAAACACTGGGCTTCCAAATGTTGAGTGGTATTTAAGAACCACTTTGGTGGAAAAGCCCCAACAGTGCCCTGGCAGTGAGCAGCCCACGTTTCAGACCGAAGCGGCTCTAAAAGTTACAGGGTTGTGTTGACGAGGTAGATACTTCAGACAGTCAAATGTTTGCTCTCAAACTCAGAGAATGTTATTTCTGTCCCCTTTAGGATTCCAGCTGGTTTAACCTGATCTGGTCATTTATGTGGTCTAAGAAGACCTAAAACCACAAACCAAACTTTTGATTGGAGACAATCATTCTCTAAATAAATTTGAATGAACTTTGAGAAATTCAGTGCTTGGTCTTTCTTACTTGAGACGACCTTGGAGCTCTGCCAGGTGAACGTAAGACCTGTCTGATTGATCCGAGGCTAAGTGAACAAAGACAGTTTTAGCCACCTATAATGGTCCCCTGCAGCTCCACAGAACTGAGACCTGATTACAGACTCAATCAAGAACTGCTTTAGCTTTAACACAAAGCTCACAGAAATACTGTCTAAGCTGGAGGCCATCGTCAGATTTCATTTACCTCCCTGTGAACCAACAGAGACCATTCCCCCTCGTCTTACTGTTGTATGTTATATATGAACCCAAGATCTCCATTTTGTCTGTGAACATACACCTACTTTTGTCAGGCCTGCAAAATATTCCAAAAGGTTTGTGTCCTAGATAGTCCTAGAAAGAAGGTGGAAAAGAAGATGATGATGAAGATGATGATGATTTGGTATAAAAGAGGTTGTCAATGAAAGATGTGAGCCTTGAGATTTGCAGAGGTAAATGGACTGCACTTATACACCGCTTTATCCACTCTCATTCACCCATTCACACACCAGTGGGCAACTGCTACCATGTTAGGTTCCCCACTTGGGACAAGTTAGGGTTCAGTGTCTTGCCCAAAGACACTTTGGCATGTGGACAGTTGGAGCTGGTATCAAACCGCCAACCTTCCAGTGACTGGGCGACCCGCTCTACCAACTGAACTACAGCCACCCAAAGCAAGTACTTTGTCAAAAAAAAAAAAAAAAATGTCTTTGTCAAATTGAGAAAATTTAAAAAAGAAAATTTCTGGGGGAATTTTAGTGCAAAAAGAGCAAGGGAGCAAACCTAAACTGGACCCCCATGTCCTTTGACCTGTCACACGATAATTCAAAACGACCCATCAGTCATCAGTCCCTGTTATAACTAACCTTAAGAAGCTTTGTCGAGCGCTACATTAGGTGGACCTGAAACTGATGAACAAACATGAAATTTCTTTCATTAATACTGGCGGAAGTTGGTGAAAGAAGCCCAACTTTTTCTTATTTGGATTTGTTGTTTTTTTCTTCGATATTCTTTCCCTGTCATGTCCTCTGTTAAATTTTTACAGAATTTATGAGACTTTTTTCATCACCACAGTCAGACTTTATAAGTGTGTTATCTGAGAATTTGGATATCTTCTCAGTCGTAAGAATTATTATTATTGTGCACTGGTGATGGAATCTATGCGGTTGTTAAACAAGGCACTGACAAACGACGGAGGTGCGAAATGGAGTTTATTCTCTAAATCTGCATTCAAAATTCAGAGAGGTCATCACAGAACGCTGGATTGTTCAGAATGACAAAGACAAAAAGGCGGGCAGTTCATCTATACAACAAGTGGAAAAACACAGTAACCTTGGGATCTGTCTAGACCTAACTTAGCTACTTGATGGAGCCGGTACCAAAACAACCGGTGGCCTCAAATGAGGCAGGATTTGAGGCGAAGAGTCATGGCCTTAATTCATGCCACAGCATGACACAGCAGTTTTAACAAGTTTAGGCCTCAGAATGAACACATCAGTTAACACAACAGTTAATCATGAATTTTTAACATCACAAAGTGACAAAATCAGCCCCCAGGACTGCTTCATCAACACATCAAATCTGTCAGTTTGTCAGATAACAGACACCTGGGATGGTGTTCAAATCTCACTGGGGATCTCGTAGAGTTTTTTCTGTATGTACCGCCCAGTCTGTGGTCCTCTGCTGCATGTCATCCCTCTCTCTCTCTACTGTCAATCAAAGTCACTCATGGCCAGAAATGCTTTATAAAAAAAAGGAAGAATATTCAGTGTAAAGTGATTAGTCTCCTGGTACAGATTGCAGAGCTGGTGGCCACTGAGTTCTTCGAGCAGGGAGACAAGGAGAGGCGGGAGCTGAACATCGAGCCGATCGTAAGTCGTCACATCACTCTGGAAATGTGAAGGGAAACAGGCGTCTCTTTTGTGCTCATCATGTTATAATATGTGAGTTTTTCAGTTGGTAGTCATTTCAGAAACCTCAAATAAATTCTGTCAAGCATAGAAAGTCTTTTTCCTTAATTGTCCCCTTTGACGTGTCCCCGGATGACCTCCTCAGAAACCAGGAGCTGCGTTCCACTTACAGTTTTGGTGCAATATTTTAAAATGCCTGATAAAACTCCTCTGCAAAATTATTGCATTTACATCAAGTCATGAGGAGGAAAGTGTTTTCTTATATGATGAGTTCTTCTAGCGTTAATGTCTGAAACCTCTTTCATTTTAACAGGGTTTTCTATTCTTGCAACCCCCTCCGTCATTATTTTCTACTTTCCAGTTCCTACAGAAATGCAGACGTAACTCTTTGGTTTGTTTTGCTATGCCGACCTCACACTTATCGATTTTACAATCATTTTTAGGATCGAACACTAAGTTTCTGTCGTTGAAAGAAAATTGCAAGTCTTGCTTGACCTGGAACGTTCTCCTGTGATGTCAGTTATCAAAATCAAATCATTCCAGAGGATGCCATTGCTACTTTAAAAAAAGATTTTTCTACTTTTTTTTCTTTTTTTTTGCAAAGTCCTCTTGTGTACGGTTGCCACTACTTGTAGATGTAAAAAAGGTGTTTCCATTGCAGTTTTGCAATATATTAATTTTTCTGAATTGGACAAACAAAACCCTGTGAGTTCAAAAACCACAATATATGCAGTTTTTCCAAAACTGATGTTTTCATTCGGCCTAGTTTCTGTTCTCAGTTTCAGTTTTTACGCAAATGCTAGGATAATGGAAACAGACGTATCAATCTGCTGAAAAATGCTAACCACCACAATCTGAAGTCCTCATCGCACTTTCTGCATTTGTTAAAGCTAAAATTGCCCCTGGTGGGCCATCGCGGTACTGCAGGTGGGCCATGAGAGGTCATTAAAATTAAACAAATATGTTTTAAATCCTCGATCTTTTAAAAATATGTTTTTATTTACTGTAAAATATTAACGACATGATTTAAAAACATTAATAAGTAACAAAACAAACCAGTTAAGTGTTATACTACCGGCATCTTAACTTAATATGACAAGTGTCACCTTATTTGTTGACCCCTTACATTAATATCAGAACATTGCTTCTAGTTCCTGAATGTTGATCACAGTTGTGATTAAAGGTTTCAGTGGGCCGCGGAGATTTTTCACATTTCAAATTGGGCCTTGGTATTCTGAAGTTTGGGAATGGCTGGTCTAAAACATATTTTCTTTTGGTGTGTATTATAATTTCTAACAACAGCTTACACTTGTTTCATGTCTTTGGCTTTAGGACCTGATGAATCGTGAGAAAAGAGATAAGATTCCCAGCATGCAGGTGTCCTTCATTGACGCCATCTGTATCCAGCTGTACGAGGTAACGCAGCCACTACTCTCATTGAAGCAGCCTCGTGGAGAGAGAAAGCCACGTCTCACTAGCTGACCTGTCTTTGTTGCTCTGACAGACCTTGGCCGGCATGTCCGAGTCTTGCTCCCCACTTCTGGAGGGGTTGTCTGCGAAACCGGCAGCATTGGAAGCGCCTGGCTGAGGACTGTGAGAAGGGGCTGGTCAACGGCCTGGGATGATCACCGCCACAGCTGGACTGACAGCCACCTTAAACTCCCAGGATTCCCCCGGTCTAGCCTGGCCTTGTAAAATTTCACGACCTTCATGCGATGTTTAGAATGGACACATAACTTGGCGTGTGCACTGAAAGTGACTTAGGAAAGTTAAATTTCCCTGCCCTGAAATAGAAAACTAGCTTTGGATTTTATGGGTTTGTCCATCCTTCCTGTCTCTGGTATTCACTTGGCAACAAACAGAAGCAGAAGCTAACAGGTTCACAGAGAAGATGTTTGGGGTCTAAGAGTGAGGGTACATACTGGTTTCCATGTTCACCACTTTTTAGCATGTAATCATGATCACATTTGTCGATTCAAGCGAGGATGGCAACAGTTTTATAAGCCTTTGGTTAGGCTGGCTACACACTAGACAACTTCGCCAGACTGTGAGATCACACACCGATTAGCACGCTTGTAGCAACAATATCACGGTGGCGATCGCTACAGAAATGACAAAGGGTGTGCACTTCATATAGCGCCTTTTAACCTTGTCCAGGTTCTACACAGTACTTTACATTGTGTCTCATTCACGCAAACTCTATATACAATGTGAGGTTAGGTTTGCTGCGAAATTTGTGAGCTATGAACGCACAAAACATTTGGCTAGCGGCACTCTCCGGTCTGCTCACCGTCACTAGCAACTGGGGCTTTCAGTCGGAAACAAGAATTATTAATATCAAACATGTTCATTATGGTTAGATCTCGGTGAGGCACTGGCTATTTAATTTGGCCTGATTTGTGTTTTATCCTGCTGCTGCATTTGTGACCTTGTAAGAGTACACAATCATTGACGACACCTGATCTGCTCACTGTCATTGGCTATTGGAAAACACTCAAGATCCGGATAGCTCTGATTCAGAGCAGTAAAACAATCATACTAGCTCCCCACGCTTAAGATTATGTGAACAAATAGTCTATGGCAACAAGTTTCAAATTGTGGCACGCCTCCACAATGGCCACGGTTACATGATGTTTTTTAATTCGGAATTAGTAATTCCAAATTAAACTATTTTCCTTCCAGTTTACATGGAAATAGTAATTCCGAATTGAAGTTTACATGGAAAACACGTTTGTTCGGCTTTATCCAATTCCGCTTAAGGTCTGGGGGTTGGGAAGGGTTCTGATTGGATGTGGGGGCGGGCGTCTTTACGTATTTACGTCTACCGGAAGAAAACAAACTTAGCAACAACTCGATTAGCAACAACATTCCACTTATTTTTGACCTGGGTGGCGTCTCTATCTGTGAAACCTCCTTCATTTAACCTAGCCGCTACAACTTTGAAAAGCTCACAATTTTTATGTTTCCTGCCATCTGTTCTTTTAATTATTTCCAGTTCCTCCAAGCTATTTATTAAATAAATCGTCTCTGCTCTTGACCACCGTTTACTGCGCGCTGCCATCTTGAAACTTTGTTTTGAAAACAAGCCCAGCGCGGAATATAAGCGTCATCGCGACAGACGGGCAAGAGAACGAGCATGCGCAGAAAGACGGGAAATAATTTAAACAGGAATGAGTGTATACATGACCGCGGAATTATTTTATTCAGAAATAAAATCAGAATAAACCAGCCACTTACTTCGGAATTAAGTTTAATTCGGAATTTACATTTTCATATGGAATTAGGTGTTTACATGGTAACTTTTATTCAGATTTAACTTTAATTCCAAATTAAACGCACGGATTGTGTTCATTTGGTGACAATCAGTCACATGGATGTTGAGATATTTAACTTCCTTACGCTGTCATCTACAGTGCAGAGAAAATTTTTGTTTTTGCATTTATACAAATGAAGCACAGGCCGGGATGATGTAGAACGCCAAGACTGTGGTAGCAGTTTTGCTGTGTTCTTGGGTGTAATGAGTTTACTACGTACCACCTACTGTACCAACTGATGCTAGAAGAAAGCTCATCTATGTAATTAAACCCAAGTGAAACAGACCCAACTATAAAACAGATAGTTTCCCTGGACTGTCTTTAGATTGTCACCATTGTTCATGACACTCACCGGACATAATAACGGAGTAAGCACTAAGCTATATTTATTACCAGAGCTTGTTTTTTATTTTTGCACAGAGTGCCGTTCATTCTGAAGTGTCACCTTCACGGTCTTTCACACTGATGGGTGGTTAGACACAGATACTTTACAGTGTCACAGTTATCTGATAAGCTTATTATTCTTTGTTCACAACACACCACATAGGTTTGAGTCTTTTATACATTTTTCACTCAGTGTCTTAACTATTGTATATTTATTGTTGTTTTATATATTTATTAGTTTCTATATTGTAAGGTTATCCTTTTGTCAAGAGCACACGATTCTTATAGGAAATGTAGTTTTGTATTAAAAGTATAAATGTATATATAAAAACAAAAAAAAATCCTCCATCTTTGCCTTTTTTTTTCTTGAAGGACCTTTCTTAGGAACAACTCTTTCAGATCATATTTGAACCTTATGTAAAATCTTAAGTTAATGTTCTTTTGTCACTTCATTTCTCATGTTTGAACCAAAGACTGGACCTGCAGGTTCAAAAGGAGATGGGTCTAAATGTTTTCACTGCCTTGTTGTGATTAAAAAAAAAGTTCACAATTAAAACATGAGAACCAGTTTCATCTTTCTTCTTAAAAACAAACGTCTGGAGACTGAATGAGGGAATAATGTCGAGCCTGAGCAATGTGAGCAAGGCCAAGAGAAATCTAATTCACCAAAGACTAGCCAGTAGCTGTGTCCCAGTAGCTGTCTCCAGCAGCTGTGTCCCCAGTATCTGTATCCCCAGTAGCTGTGTCCCCAGTAGCTGTGTCCCCAGTATCTGTATCCCCAGTAGCTGTGTCCCCAGTAGCTGTGTCCCCAGTAGCTGTGTCCCCAGTAGCTGTGTCTCCAGTAGCTGTCTCCAGCAGCTGTGTCCCCAGTATCTGTATCCCCAGTAGCTGTGTCCCCAGTAGCTGTGTCCCCAGTAGCTGTGTCCCCAGTAGCTGTGTCCCCAGTAGCTGTGTCTCCAGTAGCTGTGTCCCCAGTAGCTCTGTCCCACCTATCAAAGGCTGTATTTGTTGGTCATTGCTTCACATACAGGCTGTTCTGTTTTGAAGGTTTCTCTGAATGTGATTTACAGATACTCCATTCTTTTCTCAGGCTGGGACACCAACATCAGGTGGATGCTGCATCATCTCAAACTCATTGTGCAACTGGTGAAAGGTTGGAGGGCATGGTAGTTGTGTCCTGAATGACTAGCTGTAAAGGGTTGACATTTCCTCCCATTACAAACCAGTGGCTTTGTGGTAATGCTTCCTGGTTGCATCGGGAAGGGCAACCGGAGTAAAACTTGTGCTAAATCAATCTCACGGATCACTCCACTGTGGCAACTCCATACAGGGAGCAGCTGTAGTGGAAGTTGAAGTGTTATAAACTCTGTAATAAAAACACTGTGTGAATATATATATATATATATATATATACACACATACATACATACCGCCTACATACATACATATACATATGTGTATGTATGTATGTAGGCGGTATGTATGTATGTGTATATATATATATACATATATATAAAAGGGCTGGGCAACGATTAAAATTTTTAATCGCGATTAATCGCATTACTTCCCTGATTAATCATGATTAATCACATCGTATATGCAAAATCAAATAATGAATTCAATAGTGTAAAGGTCACTTTTATTTAAATGTTCTGCTGCCATATGAACTAAAGTGCCATAACATTTGTTGTTCAAACACTTTTGACATCAGCACTTGTCAGTAACACATATTTAGTATAAATCTCATCTTAAAAAAATGTAAAATAAAATAAAGCTTATTGCCACTGCCAGGGCATTAATGTCATCCTGTTTTTATGAAAAAAAGTCTACAAACAAAATCCAACAAAATTGTGGCTCAGCTCAATCAGAACATTAAAACAGGTAATTTCTGAAGTAAAAGCAGAAACTTTTAACGGGGAGTTCAACTTGTCAGTTGTTACAAATAACCTTGTTTCTGTTGAATCCTCCGTCTGGGAGAACTTTAAAATGAAAATGTCCATGTTAAAGTTCTGTAACTTTATCAATCTGTGTTTCATTCAATTTTTCAATTGTCAATCAAAAAAAAAAAAAAAAAATTAAAAAGTGACCATTTATGACATTTTTCATTTTTTAATCAAACACAAAAAAAAATGAAAAAATGCCTGTTTTTTCTATATTTCAATTTTAGACTTGGATCAAAAATACGAAATTAAAAAACTGGCCACAGAACTGAATTAGTTTTATAATGGAGGACTGGACTTTCTGTTGTCGTTACACATCTGTGCCACTAGATGGAGCCGCACTGCAGTAACCAGCTAGAGAACAGCAGGACAGTGAACACATGGAGCAGATCTGATGGAACATGGAGGAATGGCACCAAAGTTTTGTTGCAGTCCAGAATTTTTTTTTTTTTTTTTTTGGACAGAATTGTTAATATTGCTACCTGAGGTACTACCCGAACTGTAAATTACACGGATTTTTACCGTTCTCCATGTCCGTTTTTAGCTTACCTGCCAATTATCTTTCGGTTCCGCAGCAGCCAGTAACAGACTTTTCAAAACAAAAGCATGTGAGCAACATGCTTTAACGTGCGATAAAATAAATGTCGACGTTAATAAATTAATGCGTTAATGTGATAATAACGCGTTAACTTGCGCAGCCCTAATATATATATTCAATTAAATTTTATTTGTATAGCATATGTTACAATGTCAATTGTCTCCAGGTGCTTTACAGAGACCCAGATCATGACCCCTGAGCAAATATCATTTACTAAAAAATAACATTGAATCCTAAACAAGGATAATGGCCGGTAAAAAAAAAAAACAAAAAAACTTTTTTTTACTATGTCCCAGTAATCCATGTATATGGGCATGCATTATGTACAACACAGTTGTGCTAATACTTAATTATCTGGCCATTCACAGATCAATCTTTTCCTTTTAGCCATGGATCTGCTCAAGGTTCCTTCCTTCATACTGTTGTTGATGTTATACAAATTTAGTTTCATCAAATACACCTGAATTATTTATTGCAAAATAGCCACCCAGCAGTTATAGCTGAGGGAGGTCGGTGCTACACTGTTACACAGGCAGCATAAATAACATGAAAAATCAATATAATCCAGGATCGAGGACAGAGAGAGGAGACAAATCCTGGCAATACTATATTAGACAAAATGTATAAATAATCATTATCCATTATCTTTAGAACCAAGAATTCCATGAATTTATATTCTGGTTGATTCATTGTTAGTCCATGAACTACAGAGATGACTATATAAACAGATGTAGGCAGCAACACTGAGGTGGTCAGAGGGTCAGACTGAACCTTTAGCATGACACTCTGGAGCCTGCACACCCAACGTTCCCAATTTAATCGCTCTCTTGCAGATTAAGCAGGAGGCTTCAAATAGGGTGTTGGCAAATGACCATAACCAAGCCCTCAATTCATTTTGGGTTTTTCAAGGTAAGTACCGGTAAACTTGCACCTCCCCATAGCTGAAAAATTAAACCCGTTTTACATCTGAGGTACAATCCGAGAGACTCACCAATAACAGAAAGCTCATTGGCTCTTTCATGTTGGTGTCGTTTGCAGCCACAGTGAATTCTACTGCATTTAGACTAGCTAAAGAAAGAACACCACCACAGAAACATACAAAAGAAAGAAAAAAAACATGCTGGGGGAGAGCTGAAATGAGCATTACAGGTGACGTTACATGAACATCTGAAAATTAAGACCCGTATCTTCTAATATAATACATAGAACTGTGAATTTAAGACTTTTTAAGGCCTAAAATTTTGATTTCTAAATTGTAGACTTTTAAGAAAAAGGGAGGGATACAGGGTAATACAGGGTATGATACGTTTTAGATAGGGATGCATAATAATCGGGCCGATAACAGGAAATTATGACGTCATCCCGATAAGTCCAATATTATGACGAATAGCCCCGATAACATATACAATCATCCCTTATTTTCCGCGGTTAATGGGGACCCTCCCACCCCATCGTGAAAATCAAAATCTGCCAACTGGAGGCGGTGCCCCCCGAGCCTCAAGAATGTGTTTAAAATGTTTAAAAACCACAAAAAAGTATCGAGGCACTGCAGTGAAACAAGACAAAGGCTCAACTGTGGTCTTTCTGTTTCCTTCACAGCCTCTGGTCTCTGAACCGTAGTAAACAAACCGCTGGTATTGTGCTATTTTTTGGCTCGTAATTAGCAGGTAACAAGCTAACAACAACAGAAGAAACAGTCCAGTTTTCTCTGCATGGAACGAGCACTTTATTCTGTCACTGCAGGAACTTGTAACATCACACAGGTTGTATTGTTGGGCTCCTGTCGGTTAACAGAGAATGTAAATCTATACATGCTGGGCTGCTGTTTATGCTCACTACACTTTTCATCTAACCCTGTTTTCATTCTGCCGTCCCACGACACACACACTACATTACCCATAAGGTCACATCATTACCCATAAGGCCACCTTCTTAAAGGAGCCAGGCTGGCTCACAACATTTATTCGCTGTGAGAGAACAACCACAACATCCTGTAATATTTCCACGATTTTTATTTTTATTTTTTAAAAAATTATTATATAATTAAAAATAAAAAAACCCCGCAAATACCTAAAGCCACGGAACTTAAACTACGAATTGGCAAGGGGTCATTGTATATATTTTTTTTTTTTAACACAGCAGTGCCTCACTCGCTCTGAGCCTTGAATGACCAGCAGTGAATGTTATGTTCAAGTGATGTCGGCATAATCAGAAAAACGAGTTCTCAGTAAGGAAAATCAAGAATACCCACCTCGTGCCATCATCTCTCTCATCTAGAGCTTCCATAAGATTAAAAATAAATAAATAAAAAAAAATACTACTAAACCTCATTTACTTTAATTAAAGGCATTCATTTGAATGGAACTACAAGCCAAAATCCTTTAAACGTCATTTTTTGTTACCATGGAGTGCACTTTTTCAGTTTATTTACAGGCAAGTCTAACTTGTGTCAGTACATTATGACCTGTGCATTATTTTTTATTGTCATTCAGGAATGCATTTTTTTTCAGTTTATAATTCTGATGCATGTATTTCCATCAGTTCAAGGAGCCTTTATTTTTTTATATCAGTCAGTAATGAACCTTATTTAAGTTAATGTGAGATATCAAATAGGTTTGTTTGATAGCTTTACGAAAATGTTTGAGAGGCTTGAAAATAGTTTTTCATTGGAAAAAATAAATATCTGTTTATTTAAAGAGTTAAAACAGTTTTTGTTCATAGTATTGATGTAATGATCTTCGGTATATGTGTGTGTTATCGGTATCAGTTTTTAGGAGCTGAAAGTTATCGGTTTAAAAAAACAGTTATCGTGCATCCCTAATTTTAGACACTATTTCCATAATTTGGATCACTCTGCAACAAGTCAGGCAGTCATCCTCACCTGAACTGAAGCAGTCTAACAGATAATCACACAGATCCTTTCAACTTGAGGTGGTGCTTATTTATGTGAAGCTCAAACTCTGTCCTCCTTGATAAGGATTCATTTCCTTGCCGCTCTAGTCTGTTTTCTTTCATAAATGTAAATCCATTACACCAGAGAGGAGCTCAGCGATGGTGATGCAGTATTTTAAACAGATGTTCTACATCTGCATCGATGCAACTGAACACTGATCCAAGTCAATGAAAGAAGCAGCTCATTTTCAACGGCGACCTGTGTTGTACTGCCACCTGCTGGTCAAAAGCAGTTAAACAGGAAAGGATGCTTCTGGGGAGAACAAAAGGAAATTTATTTGTAACATTTATTTTCTTAAAAAGTTGAACATATAAACCACTATCTTCTAAAACAGAAGAAGAGAAGACAAAGACATTAAAGAAGAGACAAATGCTTCTGAAATATTTACATCAGCATAGACAGAACAAAAGTCCTTCACTTCTATCAGAAAAATGATTCAAAGTGACGTTCAGAAAAGGAAAGCGGGTCCTGTGTGGTCCGGTTGGACCGGTTGCTGTATAATCTACCGGTCCCTTGCAGGGGGAAGTGGTGGGTCCTGTGTGGTCCGGTTGGACCGGTTGCTGTATAATCTACCGGTCCCTTGCAGGGGGAAGTGGTGGGTCCTGTGTGGTCCGGTTGGACCGGTTGCTGTATAATCTACCGGTCCCTTGCAGGGGGAAGTGGTGGGTCCTGTGTGGTCCGGTTGGACCGGTTGCTGTATAATCTACCGGTCCCTTGCAGGGGGAAGTGTGGGTCCTGTGTGGTGGACCACCGGTCCCTTGCAGGGGGAAGTGGTGGGTCCTGTGTGGTCCGGTTGGACCGGTTGCTGTATAATCTACCGGTCCCTTGCAGGGGGAAGTGGTGGGTTCTGTGTGGTCCGGTTGGACCGGTTGCTGTATAATCTACCGGTCCCTTGCAGGGGGAAGTGGTGGGTTCTGTGTGGTCCGGTTGGACCGGTTGCTGTATAATCTACCGGTCCCTTGCAGGGGGAAGTGGTGGGTTCTTCGTGTAGATCAGGTTTAAACGGAGTCGGTCCTCTTGTACGCCACCATGCTGTTAACCTTGTGGATGGAGGTGGTGAAGGAGCGTAAACGCACCTCCTCTGATTGGTTAATAATCTGCGGCCCTGACTCCTCCCACTTGTCTGGAACCACCAGGTCCTTTGTCTGTGTAAACCAGGAGGTCAAAGGCACCTGCGGGGGAGGGGAAACAGAACTGTTGGTCAACATAACTTAATCCAGAACTCATCAAGATGGCTACAAGGTCATCAGAATTTAAATCTGAGGGTTTTTTTATTTTTATTTTAAATCATGATAATTGTCAGATATTTTTTAAAACATTTGAAAAATGGTCCAGCCTTTACTAGGAAGATGAACAGCGATATTACTCACATGGCGTCTCCAGCAGCGGCAGGAAAGTGACTGTGGCTGTTATCTGTCTGATAACGGAGCGGATCTCATCCTGAATGGTCTTAATGGACTTCTCTCTGGGAGCACTGGGTTACACACAGCAGTTCAGTTTTGGTCAATGAGCTCAGTGTGAATGAAAAGCTTTTTTCCCCAAATATTCACATGTTTGCGCCCAGTTTAGTGAAGTTATTTCTTAATTTTCACTCTGCATGGATCCTTTGTTAAAGCCACAGTTCACAAATGAATTTAACCCCTGGTTGACACATTAGTTACTTAAATATGGTGGTATGAATCTCTACTGGTTCTCTGCTCCACTGCTGCCTTTACAAATGTTTGTTTGCAGATCTTTATGAGACTGAGTCAGTTAAAATACTCCCAGAATGACAGGTTTTCTCTCTACGTTACAGCATCTCCTGTGGTTTACTGACACTGGTTCACTGGCTTCAGCACATCACACTCTACTTTATTGAAGTTCAGGGCAGTTTATTTAATGCTAATTTGCAACAAAAGTCACCAACAGATCAAACATCAATTCCCATTACAGCTTTGTTTCAATTCGCTCATATCAATCATACCATCAAAATTTCAGAATTTATAAACTGCAGAAAAACTAACAAAGGAGTTAAGAGGATGGAAATATGCTGCATCACAAATATTCCAGATTCTCTCATTTGTTAAGTGAGAAGCAGAAATAAGTCATGTGAACACGCGGCTCCATGTTTGTGATGAATTTTATGATGACCTCACTGTACCGGTTAGTTAAAAGGATGTAAAGATTTGTTTGGACAAACATAACGATAACCACAAAGATTGCTCATAAGAGTTTTATTTAAGAGCTGATATCTTACCATTTTCCATGGTTTTCTTGATTATAACCTAAATCACTTAAGTTTTTACATCAATAGCTATGGCGTTGTACTGCCAAAAACACAGCTTAATGCATTCAGTGTTTTCTTTTCTGTCTGTTTTAGTCACATGATCACGTTTAGTGGTACCAGGTATTAAAATGAACAAGAAAGTGAAGAAAAAATGGTGGTCTAATAATTTTTTACATGACTGTATATATAAATACATATACACAGTGATCCCTTGCCACTTCGCGGTTTGACTAACGCGGTTTTAGTGCTTCGTGGATTTTTTTCAGAAATATATTATAATTTAAAAAATCAAGAAATAATGGCTGAAATTCTGCAAAAATCCACCCCACAGCAGACGAGAGGCCACAACTGCCAGCAAAACATCAAACAATGACTCACAGCCTCCTGTAAGCAACAGAGAAACACAGACAGAACTCTAGAATCTGGGCCTGTTTGGCCGAGACGCATTTACTACATTTACTACATTTACTGGGCGCATGCACGACGCAGCGACCAGCAGCAGTGGGAAGCATGTCTGTCTTGTCAGTTTTAAGTTATTTTATGCTTAAACTTTTAAACTCTCTGTGCACTTTGAATTGATCAACCTCACTTTTGTGTGATTAAGAGTGTCATGATTCAGTGACGTGGATCTGACTCTGATCTTTTTATTGGCGCTGCTGCGTCCTCATGTCACCTGGGGTTGCTGACAGCTCAGTTCAATATTCCAGAGACTATCTGTTAAAATTCTCTAATCCCGTGATCAGCGGCCCACCAGCAGACCTAGTCTTTCCTGACCTGAAGGAACTTTTTGAGCACGGGGAAGACGACAACTTCGTATCTCCATGAAGGAAACCGAGGAGGCGAGGCAGGAGAGGCGGCACCTGTTGCGCATCATCCCCCTCCCTTCAGTTATCCTGTCCAACGTCTGCGCTCTCCACAATAAAACAGGAACTACAGGCTCTTGTTCACCACCAGCATGTGTTCAAAGAAGCCTGCATCCTGGTCTCTGAGACCTGGCTCAGGGAAAAACGTTGACGGTGATCTAGACGGGTTCGGAGGTCCGTTCCCTTCGCTCCTCCCCTCTGTCGGTGCGGAGCAGAGCGGACCTCCGACCCCGTCTAGATCACCGCTCGGCACCGACAGAGGGTCTGCAACAACTGGGAAATCATGCGGAGGTGGAGTATGTGTTTACATAAATGAACGTTGGTGTAAAACTGTTTTTGTAAGAGAGAGACTTTGTACCAATTTAAGTTTCTACCATCAGGTTCACTGATTAGACTCCCTTTTGTAAAGACAAACAGATACAAACACTCCTTTGTTCCCTCTGCTGTTTTAAATACCGGAGGAGAAGCTGGCGGGTGAAAAGCGCTCCCTCCTGACTGTAGCTTAGGTCTTTATTATGAATTATTATGTGTAATTTATTATTGTAACTATTATGCATATTTTATGTTTGATGTGCTCCTGCTGTCGCGAAACGAATCGCCCCTTTGGGGACAAATAAAGTTATTGATTGATTGACAGTTTGGAGACCAGAGGCTGTGAGGGAAACAGAAAGACCACAGTTTAGCCTTTGTCTTGTGTCACTGCAGTGTCTCGCTACTTTTTTGCGGTGTTTAAACATATTTTAAACACATTATTTAGGCTCGGGGGGCTCAATTTCGCGGATTTTGATTATTGCGGGGGGGCGCCGGTCCCCATTAACCACGATAACTAAGGGATCACTGTATATATAAATAAAACTGATTAATCTGCATAATCATGATATAGCAACACCACTGCTCAGATAACAGAGGAACTGACCTGCTCTCCTTGGCTGATTTGTCACACTCGATGTCAAACTGCCATCTCTCCAGCACCTCATTGGTCTCAAGACAGGTGATGACCAGCACCAGCTTCTGCACCGTACACTCAAACAGCCACTCTGCAACAAATAGATCAAACTGCTAAAACATATTCCTGTGTGTGTGTATAGATATGTATATACATACACTTGAACCCCCAAACTGCAACAAGTTAGCAACAGTCGTCTCACTAATATCTCAGTGGTCTCATCTCAGTGAGAACCCTGTGAAGTTTTAAGAAGCCTTAATATAAGATGGAGGTGACTAGCAGATCTACCTTTGAGCTGAGACACCACATTGGTGAGGTAGTTCTTCAGTTTGGGGTCGGTGGTGAGCTGGAGGCTCATGTCATAGTGGGTGACTCTGGTGAACGTCTCTGGAGGATAAATGCCCCGCTGGTAGAGGATGCTGTTGATGCCGAAGGCTGGGGAGAAATGATGGCTCAGATGTGCTGGAGTTTCAGTGGATCACATTTCCTAGCTATATAGCTCAGTAATTAGGAGATTATGACAGAGAAACATCAAAAAGAATTATTTGATTGACTCCTAGTCGTTAGCTAATAACTAATCAAATCAAACTTTATTTATAAAGCGCTTTTCATGCCTTCAGGCAACACAAAGTGCTTTACATTATAAAAACAACGTACATTAAAATTCCATCACACACCCAAATATACTATATAACAATTAAAAACACACACATACATACAAAGAAGTCCTCTAAAGCACCCCCCCCCCCATATACCACAAACATAACACAACTTCATCATTTCTGTCTCTTACATGCATAAAAGTATTTAAAAAAAAATACTTTTACATAACTAAAGAACATGTGCCAAATGCACTCAGAGGTGTGGATGATGTAGGCATGCTACCTGACCCTCATTTAAATAAGAGGGTCATTTTACTTCCAACGCTTTTATTGATGGACGACCAGACTGCCGTTAACGTCTGAATACGATCCAAGAGTGAAAATGTTGCTTCGTGGTCAGTGAGCCATTTTTTTTTTAACTGTTTGAAACTGAATAAATTAACATGTATGTATAAATGAAACTTGAAACATGAAAAATGAAGTATTTTGAAGCAACTGTTCTCTTTCCGTTTCACGTTCGACTTCTTCACCGGCGTACTCCGTGGTGGGCGGTGCTCTGCCCTCTTAACCCGTCTGAATAAGTAAGAGTCGCGAAACTATAATAAAAGGAAAGTAAGTTATCTCGGGGGGAAAAAAACAGTTGCTCTTAAAACTATTCGTTCAAACCCATTTATCTGGAGGTTCTTTTTTTGAGAAAAGCCGACGGCACCAAAGCTGACAGCACAGGCCAGATAGCATGTTAGCACAGTATGAATGCGTGTCCACAGTGATAAAAAACAAAAGAACTTAACAAGAACACTTACAGAAAAACTCCGCCACGAGCTCCGCACTCCCTTTAAGAGTAATTCCCT
This sequence comes from Hirundichthys speculiger, assembly GCA_018398805.1. Taxonomy (NCBI): domain Eukaryota; kingdom Metazoa; phylum Chordata; class Actinopteri; order Beloniformes; family Exocoetidae; genus Hirundichthys; species Hirundichthys speculiger. The sequence goes on along the minus strand of JAGFBZ010002027.1, from coordinate 13,025 downwards.
TTAAAGTGCTGGTCATATTTTTATTTTTTTTTTTTAGCAAATTATTCCAAAAAAACAAAACAAACTGTGCTAGTCTTTGCTATGAGCTTCAACTACCCGCCGTCCAGTTTAAATTTTGCCAGCCCGTACGCATGCGTCAGATACGTATGCGTGGAAGAGCGTGATGACGTAGGCGCTGCCCTTGCAACGTTTTTTTTTTTTTTAAAGACTGCATGTTTAATGCTCTTGCAAAATTGGACATTTTAACATGGGAGTCAATAATGATTTGCTTTGTTTTGGAGCCAGCACTCAGTGCTCAATCGACAAATTGCAATTACTTCCTGGATCGGCTTCAATCCGGAAGTGGGATGTTTTTGTTTGTTTTTTTTAATTGAAAATATCATTATATACAAACAACAAGGCATCAATTTTTATCAAAAGGCTTCAAGGAACAGGTGCATTTGAGAAAAAACAGAAGGAAAAGAAAATAAATTAAAGGAAAAGGAAAATAATTAAAGGGGCTAGGGCTTATCCAATAAATTATATTCAACAATTATGTTCAAAAGTTGTACTGCATTACTTTTTGTCATGAGTTTAAGGGCTTTAGAAAAGTGAACGAATTCGTTATGGAATACACAAAATCGAGGTTTTACTTTCATAAACCTGGACTTGTGGATATGGAATTTACCCAGAATTATGATATTATTAATAAAAAAAGTCATCATTATTATTGTCCATTGAAAGTCCAAAAATAATAAAGTGGAATGGTTGTCGCTGTATCTCGTGCTGGTGTAATGCTATTTTTTTTTCCCATTTCTTTATTTACTCAACAAGATAGGGACAGTTGTTTAAACATTAAACACAAGAGTCAATCTTTCAATGATGGAAATAAGCAGCCAAATATAACCAAGAAACAAAAGAAAAGTCATACTGAAAATCAGATAAGAGTAAAATAAAAAACAAGGTAAAAGTAAAATAAACAAAAAGAGGCACAAACGAGCAAGGTACAAGACATTAGAAGAGCAAGGAATGAGATATAGACAAGTACAATTTATTACTCTTATGGTTCTTTCTTTTCATAATTTTTAGTGACCTAAAGTAATTGGCAAAACTACATATAAATACTGTAAGAGAGCGAAGGCTTCTGTTCCATTTGCAAGTATGAATATGATATTTACCCATAATAATCACAAGATTGACAGTATCAGACAGGGCCGGCTCTTGGCATAGGCGATATAGGCGGCCGCCTAGGGCGCCATCTGCTGGAGGGGCGCCACCACGCCGCCAGTCCCCCGTGGCCTTGAGGGAAAATAATAATAAAATAATAATTTTCTATGCCCACTGGCGCCCTCACTTAGTGTTTTCTGTCTGGAAAAAAGTACATATTAACATTACAAATAAATAAACAGTGACATGTTCCTAAATTATGTGTGAGCACGTGACGTGTCGTTATTGGGTCCAGATCATGATGCGCGGATCAGAGGTCAGGTCGGGCAGGACAAGTGGAAGACGATCTCGGACAGGTGTAATTTGTGAGATGAAAAGGCCGTCCAAGCCCTCGGGTGCGCAGAACAGAAAGAGAAGAAAAGAGGAGGAGAAGAAGTCGCAATATAAAGGTAACATTAATATCTTCTCTTTTTTTATGCCGTTTTGTGTGAAGACTTTTTATTTGAGCTAGCTATATTGAAGTAACGTTAAACAACGCCAGAGAAGGACTTTGGGCATGGGCAATGCTGACTTAACATGCTAAAAAAATAATCAAACACACTGATAGCTACTAAGAAGGATTAATAAATTATGAGAGGGATAAAAAATCATGTGCATGCGCCGCCGGTCAGCTGGGGATGGGCCGGCTATGATCAGTTCACTCGTGTATCTGGCTTCCTTTTTAAAAATACAATAAAACACAGCTTTCTGCTGGCTGTTCTCTGTGTTGTTTAATGTGAAATGAACTGCGTCGGTGCTGTTTATGTCTATGATGAGAAGAATGTAAAAGTTAGTTTGTTCCATCCGTTATAGGATAGTTTCTACTCAGTTATTATCCCTGCCCGTGTGTCTGCTCTGATACTGCATTACAGTTTCATCACATCATTGTAAAACTGAAAATTAATTTTACCATTACTATTATTAACAACTGTGTGTCCAGTGTCACTGCTGCTTAGCTCTCCTCCTCCTACTGTACTTGTCACATTTGATATTGTGCCTAATGATTGCTGAAATTCAGTAGCCAGGTGATGAAAATGTAAACTGCAGCAGCAGCTGGTTTTTTTATATTTTATTTTTGCTTGTACAGTCATAAATATATCTACTCTATATCTGTCTAGATGCACTCAGAAAATATTTGCAGATGCCCCAAACAGCTGCTGCAGCGGTGCCTTCTGATCAAACACCCACACAAACACAGCTCCCTGAAGCATGTAAGTTTATTGTTTGTGGTCTCTGACACTGCTATGTTGTTGTTGTTGATGTTATTGTTGTTCATGTAAATGGTAATTACAGTAATGAAGTTATTAGTCAAATGAAATAAAGTGTGTTTATTAAGTGAAGTAGAATGACACAACAAACTTAATGATATACCTGAGATCCACCATGTCTCAGGAGCATTTAAATGGACTTGCCCTGATGAGTATAAACCGTGAGATGTCTAGGCAGGTGTCATTTGATGACACCATAGATGCCTTTGCTGCCAGGAAGTCCAGACGTGTCCAGACGTGTAAACTAGTTAAAAGACAAGTTTAGTTGAAAGTAACTGTTGCTACCGTTGAGTTTGTCATTGTTCAAATGCTCAAATTAAACTGTCGTGATTGCTCAGTTGGTTTGTTGTCATTGAGTTTGCAGTGGGCTTGGGGGGGGGGGGGGGGGGGGGGGGGCACCGGGGTGTAATCTCGCCTAGGGCGCCAAATTGGGTAGAGCCGGCCCTGGTATCAGAAATGTTTGCATCCAAGTTGTCCATAAAATAAATAATATCATTGTAAATGGGGGTATATTATCTACTTTCAAGGATAACCAACTTTGGATTTTCAGACCAGAATGAAGTGACATGGGAACATTTAAAAAATAGATGATCAACGGTTTCGGCACCAGAAGAGCAAAAGACACATGGATCAACAGCAAATTTAAATATTTTGTGCAGAAAGTCACTGGCGGGGTATATATATTACTGATGCTATTTTAAAATGAGGCCTTGATCCAGTTAACTCTAAATGTACCAGCCATCGCTTCAAAATCGAGCGCTTTCACACCACCTTTATCATAATCTTTGACAAGTTGTGACCTTCTAAGATAGTGAGTCTTGTTTCTCCATAGAAATTTGAAGATTAACTTTGTTAATATTATTGGAAGAAACATATAAGGAGTGGCAAGGATATATCAATTTTGAAATTCCCCCATCCTTAGACAGAATAATTCTACCAAATATTGTAAGATCTCTTGTTAGCCATTGGCTGAGGGATTTCTTCACATCAGTAATACAGCTGGATATATTCACGTCTTCTCATCTAATAAGATTTTTTGGTATGGTTATTCCTAAGTATTTCACCTCAGATACAACATTAATTGATGCTATAGTGGGGTCGGGGCATTCATGGATGGGGAGAAATTCAGACTTTTTAATATTAAGAGACAAGCCTGAAGCATTAGATAAAAAAAAGAGATTTTGTTTAGTGTTCTACTCACCATTAATTTGTTTTTTAAGAAAATGGATGTATCGTCCGCAAATTGACTCAATTTAAACTCTTTGTTAAAGATGGTAATACCCTGTATTTCGGGGGATTGTTGAATTAGAACAGTTAGTAATTGAGTTGCCAGGATGAAAAGCTTTGGGGATATAGGACAGCCTTGACGAATACCTCGCGATACCATAAACCTGGGCGTCATACCAGAATTAAGAGAAACACAACTGCTTATATCTGTATAAATCATTTTAACAATACTACAAAGGTTTTTACCAAAGCCCAAAAAGTTTAAAGCTTCCAACAAAAAGGAGTGCTCAACGCTGTCGAAGGCCTTATAAAAATCTAAAAAGAGCACAAAGCTTTCTGTATTAATATACTCTCTGTAATCCAGCATATCAATAATCAGCCTGGTGTGATTATGTATATTTCTGCCTTTTATGAAAGCTGACTGGCATTCATCAACAAGTTTTGTTATGCCACAGTCCAGACGGTTTGAGTATGCATGAGCTAACAATTTATAATCATTACACAGAAGAGGAATTGGCCTCCAATTTTCAAGTGAGAGTTTATCCTTATTGGGTTTGGTATTAGAGTAATAACTCCCAGTTTTATTGTAGGGGATAAATGACCATTTGAAATACATTCTGTCAAGGCATTATACAACAAGCATTCTAATATCAGACCAAAAAAAAGTATAGAATTCAACCGTTAATCCATCAAGACCTGGTGACTTTCCTTTTAACATCCGTTTGATTGCATTATCCAGTTCTTCAATTTTTAGTTTCTCTTCCATAACTTGCATAAAATCGTCATCCATCTTGTTATTATATGTCTGGATCATTCCAAAAAATAAAGACTTGATTTCTTCTGAAAATTTTGATCTGTACAAATTATCATAAAAGGCTCTTATTTCCTCATTTATTGTTTCTTGACTGTCTATATTAACATCATTGATAAGTAATTTCTGAATCCTCTTTTTTGTCTGTCTTTGTTTTTCCAAGCCAAAGAAATGGGAAGAATTTTTTTCTCCCTCTTCAATCCAGCGGGCTCTTGAACGAATATACGCCCCTTTTGCTTTTTCTAAATATAAACTATCTAATTCAGCTTGAAGCTTGTTTAATTGGAGATGCTCTTCTACAGTTAACTCTTCATTATTTCCCAGTTTATTCATTTTACTAATAATACTCTGTTGTCTTTGCTTTTTAAGTTTGTTGAGGTGTTTACTTTCTAATTGCAGACTCTTTAATTTTAAACTCAGACCACTCCCATTTGCTTAAAGGTGATAAATCCATATCAGAAATCTCTTTAACCATTATTTTCACTTCCTTATCAAACTCAGTATTATCCAGTAAACTGTGATTAAACTTCCACACGGGGATGACATTTGACTCAATCCTTTGATATTGTAGAGACAAGGTAACCGTACGATGATCCGTCAGAGGCCAGGCTGAAATTTCACAGTTCTAGACATCACTGATGAGGTTGTTGGAGATCAACATTGGCCGTTTGAAGCTGAATTGAACCAAGTAAACTGTGAGCTGTAAGGGTGCTTCACTCTCCAGTAATCAACTAAATCTAGCTGTGATATAAATTCATGGGTTTCATGCTGACTGACTTGCAGTTCCATCCTCTGTCCATCCCGGGGTTCTTCTCCACTTGTGTTTGGGTGCCGACTGGCGTGGTGATCGGCGACCTGGTCCTCTGGCCATCTCATCCCAGTGCTGCTGCCTCCATCTGTTTATGTTTATATGGTTATTATATTTAGTTTGTGTGCTCTCCTCTCTCTGTCCTGTCTCCCCTCTTTTCTTTCTCTACCTGGCTGGTCTTCATCAGGAAGGTCCCTCCATATGAGCCAGGTCCTGCTCAAGGTTTCTTCCTCTTAAAGTGGAGTTTTTTCTTGCCACTGTTTGGTTTAAAGGTGTTTTTTTCTCCCTACGTGGGAGTTTTTTACATGCCATTATCATTGATTGGATTTAATATTATAATTTTAGTTAATGATATTTGCTCTGGGGTTATGATCTGGGTCTCTGTAAAGCAGTTAGAGACAATTGACATTGTAACAGACGCTATATAAATAAAATTGAAATTGAATTAAATATGTTCCATGTGATAGATTTGAACTGAAAAGAACATGTCTGGTGATAATGATCCTGATGTCTCCCCATCACTGGGTCTATTATGGTCAGTATGAAGACCATTACCGGTCTCCAGAACACAAAAGAAAGCACTAATGTCACTTTAAATGGCTTTAGCTCAAATACTGAACTTGCAAATGCTCTTAATTGTTTTTATAATCGTTTTGATATGTTTGATTTTAGCAAGGAAATACAGGCATTACAGCTTAAACTGCGGGACAATCAGCATCTGGTATCACAAGAGGATGTCGAAAAAGCTTTTTTATGCACAAAGGTTAACAAAGTCATGGACCAGATAACATCTGTGGTCGCTACTGAAAAATTGTGCAAAAGAACTGAGTTCGGTTTTCCACAAGATTTTTAACAGATCCTTAGAGGCACAGCAGGTCCCCAGGATCTGGAAGGACGCTGTGGTTGTCCCGGTCCCTAAATCCAGCCGCCCCACAACACTGAATGATTTCAGACCAGTGGCCTTGACTTCAATTATAATGAAAATCTTTGAAAAACTGGTCCGGCTGGAAATCCTGAAAAGGCAGAAAGTGGATTAGACCAACTGCAATTTGCCTACAGGCCTAAAGAGGAGTGGAGGATGCCACACTCACTCTTCTTGATTTGCTTTTTTAAACATCTGGAAGGAAGCGGGTGTCATGCCCGGCTTTTATTCATTGATTTTTCCTCTGCTTTTAACACAATCCCAGCCGCACATTTTAACGCAGAGGCTTTTAGAACATTTTAACTTGTACAAATCTTGTGGGCTGGATTTTAAACTTTTTAACAAACAGGACGCAGAGAGTCAGAGTTAATGGGTTTTTATCTGACAAAATGTGTTCCTCCACAGGCTCACCACAAGGGTGTGTGCTCTCACCCTTGTTTTTATTTTATATAATAATATGTGTCGAGCACTTTTAACAACCGCTTCATTTTAAAGTATGCAGATGACTCTGTGATTGTTAGCCTGCTGCAGGGAAATGAAAAGGACCACGGCCTTGTTGTTGACAACTTTGTCAAGTGTGTGAAGAATCATACTTACAGATCAATTTGACAAGACCAAAGACTGACAATTGATTTCAGGAGGAATGCTAAAACACCTGAACCTGTGAGGATCAAGGGACAAGTCATTGAACAAGTCCAGTCCTTATAAATATCTGGGGACAATCATTGACTCGTCCCTAAAATTTAAAGAGAACTGTGAAGCTGTGAGCAGGAAGGGACACCAGCGGCTGTTCTGTTTGAGGAAGTTGTCCCGGTTTAACATAGATAGGACCATGATGACACTTTTTTTATCATGCTTTTATTGAATCTGTTTTAACTTTTTCTTTAGCATCATGGTTTGGAAATCTGCCCTTAAACAGGAACTCACTCAACCAGATCATTAAATGGTCAGGGAGGCTGATTGGGGAAATACAGCCGGGTCTAGAGTTGCTGTACGTGAAGCAGCTGCAGCGGCTCGCCGGCTCCATCCCCAATGATGCCTCCCATCCCTTAGCGAGTGAGTTCCAGCTCCTGCCATCAGGACGCAGATTTATAGTTCCTAGAACGAGAACCACAAGATATAGGAAAGCTTCGTCCCTGCTGCTGTCTCTCTTTTAAACAGATCTTAACGTATTTTATTATTGATGTGGTCTATCCTGCTTTTTATTTATTTAATTTATTTATTTTATTATGTGAAACCCTGGGTCTTCTTTTTTACTTCTATTTATTGTTCTTGGCCTTGTGGGCAAACTTACTTTCTATTTTTATCATGTTCAGTGAGCGTTATGAGTACCGGCCATGTCTGTCTTGTGCTGTTTTTAAAACTTGTTCGATGGGTTTTTTTTTTTTTTTTTTTTTTTTTTTTTTTTTTTTTTTTGTCCTGTGTTTAATGATGATGGTGGGGGTTGTGTGTGGGATCCTTTTCTCCAAACTGCAAAACGAATCTACCTACGGGTATTAATAAAGTAAACTTGAACTTGAACTTGAACTTGATTATACTTGAGAAACTTCTGGCTGGTGAGTCAATGACATCTTTGTAAACTTCAAGATGAATTTAGCTGTATAGCATAGTGTGGAGGGCATGTGCTGCCATTAAAAACAAATACAGTCCAAACAGCTCTTAAATATGCAAAACATCCCAGAGTCAAGCCCTCAGCTGTCTGTAATAACAGACTCCGGTCCTGCTCCAACCTTACTCAGGGTCACAAGGATCTGCTGGTTGCGAGTCCATCACAGGGTCCAAAGTTACATATTTATCAATAATAACTTAATGTATTCTTGTAGTGCAGATGATGTAATTCCCTCTACTTCTGGGAAGAGGAACTGCTGCACTAAACTGCCTGATTTTACTGTCAGTTAGGGATTTCAGCGTCCCATTGCAGTTTGTACATTTAATTTATCTGAATTGTGTGTGTTTATGCTCTCCAGATATGTTTGAAAGCTCTACTTCCTGCAACGACTCCCTCCTTCATCCAAGCTTCACCTCCAACGGTTCATTCAGTTATTGCTTCATGACAGGACTGAGGTCCTTCATTTACACGACATCTGTGCTCATCCACATCGTCCTCCTCCTCCCTCTCAGCATCTTCATCCTCTATCACGGTCTCCAAGAGTCGCTCCACCTCCTCAGCAGCAACCATCAGTCGCTCTGATTGGCTCACCTACAACCGGTTGTCATGGAGATGACTGGTGTCTGCAGATTTTTCTTTTCCTTTTACGCCATCTACTGGAATGATTTAGACGTGTTTTCGGTGGGTGCGCCTCTCAATACTTTCATCTGGTATGGACAAATATTGTTCCACGTCCTGATGTGTGTGGAGCGCCACCTGGCTGTTGTTCATGCCATCACCTACAGGCGCCTGAGAAATGAGAGAGGCAGCAGAACCAGAAACATCAGCGTTGCCTCCATCTGGCTGCTGCCGTTAGTGAGAATGAGTTTGATTCCACTTACAAACGTCTTCTTTATAGATGTAGCCGTCATGCTCACAGCCCTAACCACCGTCTCCTTCTGCAGGGTTTCTGTTCTCTGTATTTGGACCCGTCCGGGCCCTGGGGAGCAGGGTGGGGTCAAAGAGAGGGCGGACCAGTCGAAGAAGACACCAGTTCCATCATACTGGGGATGCTGGTAGCGATATTTGTATGGGGTCAACTTTGGGTGATATTTCACTTGTCAGGAGCATCAGAAATTATGTGATAGAAACATTTGAAGTCTTGTTTAATTTGCCTGGACGTCTGGTGTTGCCTTTACTTTTTTTGCACAGAAAAGGGATATTTGTGTGCTTTAAGAACAAAAACTGAGCATATTGATCTGATTGGCATCAATAAAATCTCAGGAAGATAAAGATTCTGACAGAAAATAATTATTTGTTAGTGATGCTAGATGAGTTAATGCTTCATTTGAGGGTTTTTAATCCTTGTAATCAAGTTCAAAAGATGATTCTTATGTGTTAAGACACATACACTGTATTTGCTCACCTGCCTTGACTCACATATGAGCTTTAGCTCCTCCCATTCCTAATCAATATGACGTGGCTCCATCTTTGCAGCTAGAACAGCTTCAACTCTTCTGGGAAGGCTGTCCACCAGGTTTAGGAGTGTGTTTATGTGGATTTTTGACCATTCTTCCAGAAGAACATTTGTGAGGTCAAACACTGATGTTGGACCAGAAGGTCTGGTTCTCAGTCTCTGCTCTAATTCATCCCGAAGGTCTTCTATCAGGTTGAGGTCAGGACTCTGTGCAGGCCAGTCAAGTTCATCCACACCAGACTCTTCCATCCATGTCTTTATGGACCTGTTACCTTTTGGCTGCTTCAGTTAAGTTTTTTTTTTTGTTTTTGTAAATAAACAACCTTTTTTGGAATCTCCTGCGTTTTGGATCCTCCCTACAAAACATGACAGTAGAAGCCTTTTCTCTGGTTTACCTAAATATATTTATTTTATTTTCCCAAACCCACACAAATCCTGTTTTTGGATCATAAAGCAGAACAAAAACATCTGCTGATGCCACTTTCAGCCTTAAAGCCTCTAGAAAAGCCTCCCAGAAGAAGTGAGAGGAGGTGATAATATAATAAATGTAATTAATTTAGTCTGGCTTTGGTATACAGATGTATGAGACTGAAGCCAGTATTCTGATCCACTGCTCGGCCTGTGGCTCACCTGGTCAGGTTGTTATTTCACTGATCATCTCCTCGCAAGGGAAAAGAGATGCAGCATGAACCAAAAAAAAGAGTCAAAGTTATTCTATTTACAACAAAGAGTTTAATGTCAAGCCAAAATAAAATACAACTGATACAATGGAAAGCCTCAAAATGAAGAGTTGTAACCGCTAAAGAAAAGAAAATAAATCCTATTTACAGCTTCAGAAAATTACTAAAGTAAAAGCAGCAGCCCTGCTGCTTGTGAACTTAAACAAAACCCAATAAACAAATGTAAATCAACCCAGCGCTACGGAGCCCTGGAGGTGACATGGAAATAATATTTTCTATCTCCTGCTCACAACTTTTTATCTCGCACGTGCGAGTTAGGTGTCCTAAATATTGTTGTTTTTTTAATTTAATTTTTTTAATTTTTTATGAGTTATGCACGTGCGAGTTACTATTCTGCAGTCAGTGAGAACAGAACACTGGTCAACTGTATTGGATCTAGACCAGGGGATATGGAGCTTATGAGCCCCGGCACATAAGCTCGGAGCGGCTGGCATATGATCACGCACACATCAAAAGGAACAAACCCTTTTCACAATTTTCAGTTCTGAATAATTAAATATTGTTTTATTAATCAATAAACCCATGACTTTTATGAGATAGATCATAGTTTTTCTGATAACAAGATGACCTGTCAAAGCTATTTAAAACAGAACTTGCTATCAGAGATTCTGGTTTCCGGAACACTGCGTGGGTTGCCAGTTCCTCTTTTTATAAGGGACTTAAGGGTTTCTTTTTTTTTTTTTTTTTCGTGAGCTCGCTTTAAAAAAAAAAATCAGAAGTGGTGGTTTGCGGGTTTTGGGGCTTGTATTTCAGCGTTGTGACTTGTTTATAATTTTCCCCGTACACCGTCTCCCCTTTTACCTGCATACGATAATCCATCAATGATGCACCAGGCACACAGCGCAGATCTGGCAACGCGCGGCAGAGAAAGTCGGAGGGAGCATCTCGTAGCAGCCTTTTTCATAAAACTATTTTTGTTGACATTGCTGAACTTCACCTTTACGGACGATCTGTCTCTGACATTGGCCATTAAAAAATACGTTTTATATTTGTTTATTATTTTGGTCCTTAGTTGCTTGTTTGGGGCTTGTTTTCAAGGTCCAGGTAGCTTATTTGTCTCCTCAGCAGGCTCCATTCTCCTCAGTGGTAGTTGAGACTGTCTACTATAAATTCAGTTGACACGAGCGAGTAGAGGCAGGCAGACAAGCTACGGGTTGTTGAAAAGAGGTGCTTGAACAAACTGTCTGTGCATTTGGCGAGTTCAGTTTCCATAGTAACCAGTTCTGGACAGAAATGATCCAGGGGAAGGCGGAGATGTCAGTTAAAGTTAGCTACTGAGATTGACCAAAAGTTGAGCCTGATGTTGCCTCAAGTTAGCTACCTTTGGCAAACATAAACAAAACACGTTTTGTGCTCTAGCCTTAATTAACTGTCGACACAGTCAATTTCACTTTTATACAAGAAGGTTAATAAATTGTTTTGTTGTCTTGGACTTTTAGAGGTCAGCAGCTAAAGATTAAAAATGAGGAAAGCAAAGAGGAGGAAGCTTACAGACTTCTTCAAAAGGTGGGCAGCAAACAACGTATCTTTTAAAATGTTAATTTAAGGTAGTGTACTGGTAGCCTGGTTAGCACCAGACCATATCACAGGTCTGGGGACCCTCCTGTTCTAAATCCCCTAAGAGAGTGTGGTTTACCTAAACCATAGACAATTAATGCATTTTCATTCACAAGTGACAAGATTTAATATGATATTGCTCAACCTACATCTGTAAAGTCAGCTAACAACTTATTAAAATGCACCAGAATTCAGCAAATAACATGTATGATAAAAAAAAACTTCTGGGGAGACCCCCAGACCCCCCATAATCATTTCCCTCAAACGATGTAAACAACCTGTACAATCTGTTACACTCCAACCAGTGGGGGTGGGGTGGGGGGGTGGGGGGCGGCACTACAGGACACACATAGGCCTACAACACACAGATAAGGGTATATCTGTGCAGTGATATGGTTATCATAAACAGGGTTATTTTCCAAAGTATATTGGGGCAGGGCGGCGGGGGCAGGGGCGGGTACGAGGCAGAGCCTCATACCTGACAGGAATGGTCAGACACACCTGGATTGATCAGTTTGTCCAATAATGGCACACAGGAAACAAAAGAGCTGGCTGAAGTTCAGGAAGTAGTGCAGCTGTGATTTTAGCTTTTTTCTACACTAAAAATATATGAGATACTGGAGCTGGTTGGGATGGTGGGACTGCTGGAGGCAGGCGCCAGGAAATTTCCCTTATTTTCAAATCCAAAACTATGGGGTGCCGAATGTAAAAACTTGATTACAGTTTTCAAACTGATATATTTTCAATATTTAGCTCATTTTCTCACAGGCGGTGTTGGCGGGTGTGCGGGCTGCACTTCAAGGGGTAGTTCAGCTGGTACCGTCCCCATCATAAACATTCGATGTCTTCACAGGGGAGGCGGCATGTCTGAGTCCCAACCGCCCCCCCCCCCCCCCCCCCCCAAGCCCTCTTCCCATTGATCCTGATCAGTGGTGTGGGCGTGGTTGTGCGGCTGTGAGACTTTAAGGGGGCATGGGACATTTGTAAATCCTCTAAATAACCCGCTTTACACTAGTGACACATTTAACATTTAGTTAGATTTAACATTTAGATATAGAAAACATTTAGATTTAGATTTAATTTAGATTTAACATTTAACATTTTAGATTTAGATTTAACATTTAGATTTAGATTTAATATTTAGAATTTACATTTAGATTTAGATTTAACATTTAGATTTAATATTTAAATTTAACATTTAGATTTAGATTTAACATTTAGATTGAATAGCTAATTTAACATTTAGATTTAGATTTAATTTTAGATTTAACCTTTAACATTTAGATTTAGCTTTAATATTTAGATTTAACCTTTAACATTTAGATTTAGATTTGAATATTTAGATTTAACATTTAGTTTTAGATTTAAGATTAATATTTAGATTTAGATTGAATATTTAGATTTTAACATTTAACTTTAGATTTAGATTTAAATATTTAGAT
>JAGFBZ010002026.1:62500-70408 GCA_018398805.1 Hirundichthys speculiger | reverse complement strand
TGCCGGGAAATTTGGGGGCCACTTCCATATTTGGCAGAAGGGGGCGCGGCCTGAAGCGCCGCAGAAAGCGGCCCACGGCAGTCTGGGCCCCATTAGGGGGGGTTCCAAACATGTCGCTGCAGTGTCTATGGAGGTTTCAGGTTGTGTCATTGTTATGGATCGATATTGGCCGGCTTAAAGCCGGGCATACACTGTGCGACTGTCGGCTCGTTTGAGCCGATTTTCCAGTCGTGCGACTATTTTTTGGATCGGGCCGAATTTCGACCCTATCGTGGGTCGTGCTTCGTGCAGTATACGTGGGGTAACGACGAGAGATTAACACCTCCCGACGAGCTCCTGATCACAAATCGTGTGCTCGCAAGAAAATCAAACGTGTTTGAAATCCTGGTCGCTCCTCGTGAAGGTATCGCACAGTAGAAGCAGTAGGTGCGTTTGAGATGAACTGTGGCTCGCCTGGCGAGTAGACGAGATCAGGCGGCCGCAGCAGGAGGTGGAGACAAAAAGCTGCAGTCAAGTCGGACAGTTTCCAGCATACAGGAGGAGACACTTACTTCCTGTTAGATCACCTAGTTTACAGACCACGTTCTCAGATAAAGTGTCCTCGATCGCTGATTGAAGTTAAAATAAAAGTGATCCTCCTGTTGCATGATACGTGTTCTATCTGCATTGTGCCCGCCGCCAGCGGTGATTCGATTCTGCGCAGGCCTGGCTCATTTCGAACGCACCCTTAGGTGCGTTATGAACGTATAGTGTAAGCAGTCACGTCGCATCAGAGCATCGGGCCGTACAGGTGAGAGCATTACTCGTGGGCTGTGAACTTTGAACTCAGCGATCTAGTCGTGCAGTGTGAGATAGGGCTGATTCAAACGATTTAAAATATCGCACAGTGTATGCCCAGCCTTAGTGTCTTTCATAAGGGGGGACCAAAAATCCCGGGATATTTGGAACCCGGGATATTTAGGTCCCCCCATTAGAACTAACATTCTCTTCTCAAAATCACGTTTTTACTGCTTACCTGACATTTTTGAGACATCAACAAAACATTTTGAGTCGCTTTCAAAGGTTTGCATCCAACATGCTGTCATATTTCATCACTTTAGTGTCTTTCATAAGGGGGGACCAAAAATCCCGGGATATTTGGGTCCCCCCATTAGAACTAACAATCTCTTCTCAAAATCACGTTTTTACTGCTTACCTGACATTTTTGAGACATCAACAGAACATTTGAGTCGCGTTCAAAGGTTTGCATCCAAAAATATGTCATATTTCATCACTTTATTGTCTTTCATAAGGGGGGACCAAAAATCCCGGGATATTTGGGTCCCCCCATTAGAACTAACAATCTCTTCTCAAAATCACGTTTTTACTGCTTACCTGACATTTTTGAGACATCAACAGAACATTTTGAGTCATTTTCAAAGGCTTGCATCCAAATGCTGTCATATTTCATCACTTTATTGTCTTTCATAAGGGGGGACCAAAAATCCCGGGATATTTGGGTCCCCCCCTTAGAACTAACATTCTCTTCTCAAAATCACATTTTTACTGCTTACCTGACATTTTTGAGACATCAACAGAACATTTTGAGTCGTGTTGAAAGGTTTGCACCCAACATGCTGTCATATTTCATCACTTTAGTGTCTTTCATAAGGGGGGACCAAAAATCCCGGGATATTTGGTCCCTGCTTATGAAAGACAATATTGTCTTTCATAAGGGGGGACCAAAAATCCCGGGATATTTGGTCCCTGCTTATGAAAGACAATAAAGTGATGAAATATGACAGCATGTTGGATGCAAACCTTTGAACGCGACTCAAATGTTCTGTTGATGTCTCAAAAATGTCAGGTAAGCAGTGAAAACGTGATTTTGAGAACACAATGTTAGTTCTAATAGGGGGGGGGGGCAAATATCCCGGGTTCCAAATTTTCCGGGATTTTTGGTCCCCACTTATGAAAGACACTAAAGCTGGCCAATATCGATCCCTAACAATGTCACAACCTGAAACCTCCATAGACACTGCAACGACATGTTTGGAACCCCCCCTAATGGGGCCCCGACTGCCCGTGGCCGGCTTTCTGCGGCGCTTCAGGCCGCGCCCCCTTCTGCCAAATATGGAAGTGACCCCGGAAGTGGCCCCAAATTTCCCAGCGCCCCCATATTTCCCGGAACATAGGCAGCTGAAAATAGCTTCAATCAGTGCAATTCAGTTTACTAATATACTTTATTATATTATTAGTGTGAAACTTCTTTTCCTCTCAAAATTAAAAAAAGCAAAATGTCACAGTTCTTACCTTAAATCCATTCTTGAAACCAGTCTCTTTTCAGGAGGACATTGCTCAGCACACCTCAGGTTGTCCTCTGCAGTTCAAGAAAACACACTATAAGCATCTTTAACTTTACAGTTCAATTCAATTCAATTTTATTTGTATAGCGTCTGTTACAATGTCAATTGTCTCTAGGTGCTTTACAGAGACTCAGAGCATGACCCCCGAGCAAATATCATTAACTAAAATAATAATATTAAATTCAAAAAAAGGATAATGGCAAGTAAAAAACTCCCACAGAGGGAGAAAAAAACCTTTAAGCCAAACAGTGGCAAGGAAAAACTCCACTTTAAGAGGAAGAAACCTTGAGCAGGACCTGGCTCATATGGGGGGACCTTCCTGCTGAAGGCCAGTTCATAATTGAAGCTGATTACTTCACTGCAGAATGGAGGGGGCAACAACGTACTGTGGCCACTGAAATTAAGATCCTCATCAAGAGTTTTCACATGGTTGTTGTAATTACTGATTTTTGTTACCAAAAATAATTATATTTGTCTTTTTGTTTAGTTTAAGGAAGTTCATCTAGGTTATCATCTACATAGCTGTGATAAGAGAACTGATACTTGCGGGACACTGTATGTTAAAGTGGTTCTTTCCGATTCATAATTTCCAATACTCACGATGTGGCCTTGACTCTCTAAGCACCTGACATCTAGAAGCATTTCATGATCGACCATATCATGCTGCACTGAGATCTAATAACACAAGGACACTGACCCTTAAATCACTGTTCAGTTGGATGTTGTTCAAAATCTAAAACACAGTTTCAGTGCTATGATGAGAAGAATGATTAATTGAAAATTATGTCTTGTGATGGTAGAGTAAATCTTATATTTAGTCTTCAACTTTCTGTTTTCAAATTTTTGATGGGAAAAAATATGCAGATACATTTTTAATGTACCGGGAATTCAGGAGATGTTTGAAGGCTTTTAAAATGCATATTAGTTGTTAGTCTTTTAATGGTGGTAAATAAGGCATGAGTGTTATCAATATTTTCATTAATGATATTTGGCAGATATACCTGCTGAGCTCTTTATAACTCAGTTATATACAGTTTATATATATATTATATATATATATATATATATATATATATATATATATATATATAATATATATATTATTATGGCAAGGTTCAGGAAATTAAGATATATATAATATAAACGTTAAATATATGGAATGAAAAGTCTGATATATGGAATGAAAGTTGAATATATGAAGTCTGATATATGGATGAAGTTGAATATATGGAATGAAAGTCTGAATATATGGAATGAAGTTTGAATTATGAATGGTATATGAAAGTCTAATATATGGAACGAAGTTTGAATATATGGAATGAAAGTCTGAATATATGAATGAAGTGTGAATATATGGAATGAAGTCTGAATATATGGAATGAAATGAATGATATGAATGAAGTCTGAATATAGGAACGATAGTTGATATATGGAATGAAAGTCTGAATATATGGAATGAAAGTCTGAATATATGGAACGAAGTTTGAAGATATGGAATGAAAGTCTGATATATGGAATGAAAACTTGAATATATGGAATGAAGTCTGAATATATGGAATGAAAGTCTGAATATATGGAATGAAAGTCTAAATATATGGAAATCTGATGGAATATGAATTGGTTTGAATATGGGAATGAAGTCTGAATATTATGGTAATGAATAATGGAAGTTGAATATATGTGAAGGCGAAATGTTTTGAATATATTGTGAATGAAAGTCTAATAATGGATGAAAACGTTGAATAATGGTGAGAAGTTGAATATATGGAATGAAGTTTGAATATATGAATGAAAGTCTGAATATATGGAATGAAAGTCTGAATATATGAATGATATGGAATGAACGTTGAATATATGGAAATGAAAGTTGAAATATATGGAATGAAAGTTTGAATATATGGAATGAAAAGTCTGAATATAGGAATGAAACTTGAATATGGAATGGAATGAACGTCTGAATATATGGACTGAAACTATGAATATATGGAATGAAGTCTGAATATATGGAATTGAAACTTGAATATATGAATGAAACTTGAATATATGGAATGAAAGTCTGAATATATGGAATGAAACTTGAATATACTGAATTATATGGGAATGAATGAAAGTTGAATATATGGAATGAAAAGAATGAAAAGGAATATAGGAATGAAGTCTGAATATTGGAATGAAGTCTGAATATATGGAATGAAACTTGAATATATGGAATGAAGTTTTGACGTCACCAAGTCTCCCGCGCCATCTTGTTTTTCTGTGTGCTGCTTTATTTCGTACAGATGTTGCAAGAAATGCATCAATATGAGCGAGTCAGCAGGAAATCTTGTGGCAGCACTTCTAAACAATGAAGATGTAATTAACACCCTGGCGAATGCATGTACGGGCCAGAATAATACCAGAATTCGTACTCAGTACCACTCAACCGATGAAGAAGTTTCCTCGCTTTTTCACCGCGGACGACCAGCAAGTGCCGTGAATGTCACGGGTTATCAGACACACAGTAACCGAGGCAGAAACGTGCCTTCCACCTCACAGGAGCCCCCCAGCACAGCCCCTATCTACAATCTTCGCCCGTACACTCGAAAAGGCTCAAGACCCAAGAGGTAAGAAAAAAAACTAAGAAATGTATTTGATTATTCATTCTGTCAAAACAGTTGAATATGTGTAGAACTGGTTGGGCAGTGCTGTGCTGAACCATCTAATGTACGCCGATGATTTGGTGGTCTGTAGTCCGAGTTCAGCATGTCTCCAGCGTCTTCTTAATATTTGCTCTGTTTATGGGGTTCAACGTGACATCAAATATAATGCTACAAAAAGTGTCTTAATTATCTGTTGAACGAAGGAAGACAAATGTAAAACCTTTCCTGACTGTAATTTGGCAGGTGATGTTCTACGTGTCTCCAACAATGTTTAAATATGTTGGCCATTGGATTACTGATCAGCTCACAGATGATGAGGGCGCAGTAAAGTTAGTTTCATTTTCGACATTCGCTCGTTTTTTTTCTGTTTGAACGTTAGGGAGCGTGCCTATGTTCCCTCAGCCCTATGTTCCCACAGCCCTATGTTCCCTCAGCCCTATGTTCCCACAGCCCTATGTTCCCTCAGCCCTTTGTTCTCTCAGCCCTATGTTCCTTCATCCTTATGTTCTCTCATTTCTAAGGTTTTATTTTTCTTTCCAAAATTAGGTCCTATGTTCCCACATTTCCTCTATCAGCAATTTGCATCAGATTTTATCCCCATTTCTGCCAATTTGGTCAATTAGTCAATTCGGGCAGCACGGTGGCTTAGTGGGTTGCTTACTGTGTTGCCTCACAGCTAGAAGGTTCCTGGTTCGAACCTTGGCAGGGGCCTTTCTGTGTGGAGTTTGCATGTTCTCCCCGTGCTTGTGTGGGTTTCCTCTGGGTACTCCAGCTTCCTCCCACAGTCCAAAGACATGCATGTCAGGTTAATTGGTGGTTCTAAATTGCCCGTAGGAGTGAGGGTGAGTGTTGTTTGTCTGCATGTGGCCCTGCGATGGACTGGCGACCTGTCCAGGGAGTAGCCCTGCCTTTCGCCTGTAGACGGCTGGGACAGGCTCCAGCAGATCCCCGTGACCCTGCAGAGGATGAAACGGGTATAGATAATGGATGTCTGTCTGTGTCTTCGATTCTGTATGTTTTTTTTTTGCGGTTTACATTTTTTTTAGTTATGCGCTTTGGGTTGCACCCAGTACATGTTTAAAGGGATGGTTCAGAGTAATTTCAACCTGGGGTCCTGCACCATGACCTCGTGCCAAATGCCCTCCAGAAGCTAGTTTTCCCTTGCTCAATCAGTGGCATTTTGAGAAAAATCTTGGAAATGAGGGAACAAAGGGCTGAGGGAACAAAGGGCTGAGGGAACATAGGGCTGAGGTAACATAGGGCTGAGGGAACATAGGGCTGAGGGAACATAGGGCTGAGGTAACATAGGGCTGAGGTAACATAGGGCTGAGGGAACATAGGGCTGAGGGAACATAGGGACTAATTTTCAAAATTTTCAGTGAAAAAAAAATTCTTAGAAATGAGGGAACATAGGGCTGTGGGATCATTGGGCTGTGGGAACATAGGGATGACCCCGAACGTTAATAGCGTCATGGAAACGGCAACGATTTCATCCAGGTTGGTATCATTTTTATAGATATAAGTATACCAGACATTTCACAAGTGTCTTTAAACCTCCAAGCTCAGTGAGTATGGCAAAAACTCTAAGGAACAGCGCTGAATGTTGTTCTGAGTACCTCCCTGCTGCCGCGGAGTTTAGGGACCGTCAGCAAATTACTGCGGTCAAGCAGCAGCCCCGACCAAATACACTAACAAGGCTAATCAATCCAGCCCGGCAAAGTCCGGCAGCATTGCTGGACTTCCGGTTTCCAAAATAAAGGCTTAAAAAAGAACATAAAATGATTGTATTCAGTTCAAACAATATAATTTCTTATCTGTTTATAAGATCACTTGTTATGTTTCACAATGCCCCCTACTAAATTATGTGAGAATATATTGGACTTTGAATTATCAAAAACATAGGTATTTACTGTACCTCTTATGATTTTATTTTGAAATACTACAATGGGATTTGATCCCAGAGACCCCATTCCACTTCTCATGTTCCTTAGGTCAGTATTCATCTTTTACAACCATTATCTCCAAGAAAATCACATCAAAAATTATTAAAAAAAAAAAAAAAAAACGAGTATCTACTGTGACTCATTTATTAAGGTTTTTTTTAGAAATAGCTGTATGGGATTTGATCCCAGAGACCCAATTCCACTTCTCATATGTTCTTTAGGTCATTATTCATCTTTCACAACCATTATCTCCAAGAAAATCACATCAAAAATTATTTTTTTTAAAAATCAAGTATCTACTGTAACTCATTTATTAATTTTCTTGATGTGATTTTTCTTGATGTGATGAATAATCATAAACATGACAAACATAGCAAATATTAAGAAGACGCTGGAGACATGCTGAACTCGGACTACAGACCACCAAATCATCGGCGTACATTAGATGGTTCAGCACAGCACTGCCCAACCAGTTCTACACATATTCAACTGTTTTGACAGAATGAATAATCAAATACATTTCTTAGTTTTTTTTCTTACCTCTTGGGTCTTGAGCCTTTTCGAGTGTACGGGCGAAGATTGTAGATAGGGGCTGTGCTGGGGGGCTCCTGTGAGGTGGAAGCCTCGGTTACTGTGTGTCTGATAACCCGTGACATTCACGGCACTTGCTGGTCGTCCGCGGTGAAAAAGCGAGGAAACTTCTTCATCGGTTGAGTGGTACTGAGTACGAATTCTGGTATTATTCTGGCCCGTACATGCATTCGCCAGGGTGTTAATTACATCTTCATTGTTTAGAAGTGCTGCCACAAGATTTCCTGCTGACTCGCTCATATTGATGCATTTCTTGCAACATCTGTACGAAATAAAGCAGCACACAGAAAAACAAGATGGCGCGGGGGAGACTTGGTGACGTCAAAACTTCATTCCATATATTCAAGTTTCATATTCCATATATTCAGACTTTCATTCCATATATTCAGA
>JAGFBZ010002026.1:0-60000 GCA_018398805.1 Hirundichthys speculiger | reverse complement strand
GAAAACAATGAAGGCAAGACAGACCTTTCAAAGTAAAACAGGAACCACTAAAGCAGTCCTTTCTCAAATAGTGGGGCACAACCCTTTTTTTTTTTTTGCCGTACTGGAATAAAGTGTAATTGCACATGTACTCCAGTAGGAGGCAGTGGTGCTCTTATTATCACAGTGTGGGCAGGGAGTATTAGCAGTATTGTGTCCGTTTTTTTTGCACAGACATGCACACACACAGCACAGAGCAGGAGATAAGATGTGAACAAACCCTCAAGAGACACCATGGAAAAATATTTAACAGGAATGAAGAGAAAGGGGGAAGGAGATGGAGAAAATGAGACAAACAAAAGTCTCCAGAAAGTTAAGACGAAGAAATGGGATGATCCTGATATAGCGCTTGGCTTCAATGTGACGGTGGGATTGATGCACTTTAAATCTTTGCAGACTAAAAAACAATTTTAATAAAGTTGTTGTTTGTTATCAGTTATATATATTTATGTTATATATTTCTTTCTTTTTTGTTTCTCTTAATGTTAATAAGGGTGCAGTGTTATGCAGAGGTGTACTTATAACAATTTTATAGACAAATTATACTATTTATAGTCAGGGTGGAGGGTGGTGGGGGGGGCGTGAAATGTTTTCTTCTTCCAAAGGGGGGGGCGCAGCAGAAAATACTTGAGAAGCACTGCACTAAAGACAGGAAAAGATGCCTCTTGACAGACACAGACACACACAGGGCTGCCATGGCTGACCCAGGCCATGACACGAAGGGCAATTTGCTTTCCAGTCAGCAGTCCACACATACATCAATAGATAAATGGAAACAAATAGATACAACTAAGTCAGATTTCTTTTGTCAATTTAACATTTCTGCCATTAGATTTGTCAACTTTTGGACACATCTTGTAATCTGTAGAGCCAGATCTCTGTGAAAGACCAATTTAGACCAGATTGAGTGTAAAATGTTTCTTTTCCTGCATGCTCTCCTTAAACCTATACAGGTACATTTTAATAAGAGTCTAGGCATTCTCTTCCATTACTTCTTGGAAAAGTAAGAATAGGGGTAGCAGGATTTAGACTGAGCATTATATGCACGGTAAGTACATAAAGAAAAGTTTCCTTCGATCAAAAGTAGAACAGAATTATGGAACATCTAACACAAGCAGCAAACGGTCTGGGAGAAAATATGACAAAAATGACACAGACTAAAGCAGTTCAAGAAATGGAGCATGAACAGTTGGAGAACAGTTTGTTTTCACAAATCATAAACTGATTTCTTAAGTCTTTATTGTCTAAGAGATCGTTTAAAGCAGATATGACCAGTCTAAGAATCATGAGTTTTTATCATCTCGAGTGGCATTGCCCTTTTGTACGACGGAGTATTAGGGCCACACTGAGAGAAAAAAAATTCTGGGCAATGATTTTTTTTTTTTCATTCCTCACTTCCTCATTCCTCACAATAAAGTCGTAATGCACAATAAAGTTGTCTTAAAGATTTATTCAAACCAGCTTTACTCTACCAACATAATGTCTGTGTCTATGTGCTTTTATCACAATAGACACAGTGTTATAATAAGTATTCATACTTTGAAGAGATTGTGTCAGAAATTGCGCCTATTCAGAAAAAGAAAAGACTGATTCTGGAATTCTGGAAACTGCATTTCGACTTTGTTCTTGACATTTCAAACTTTATTCTCAACTTTTCGACTTTATTCTCGACATTGACTTTATTCTCGCCATTTCGACTTTCTTCTCGTAAGTGAGGAATGAAAATTTGCCCACAATTTTTTTTTCTCAGTGTGGCCCTAATACTCCGTCGTACTTTTGCCATTTTCAACTACAGATTCATCCTTTTACAAAACTAAGCAACATTAAAAGTTATATTGAGGAGCAGCAAAACCTTTTGGCAACTTGTTAGCTATAGCAACTTATTAACAATCAAGTTTCAGGGTAGTAATTAAACCATTTTAGGTATCTCAACACACAGCCAGAGTGTGCTTCCTGTCGCTTACACTGTATGACGAGACAGAACTGAAAGGAAATAAAGTTCAGCCAACCTTTAAATTTGGCCAGGTTAGAGTTTTATATACAGTCAATGGTTGAAGGTTGAACAGCGACTAAAAGAAAACTTACCACTTCAGGTGAAGAAAAAAAGATTAATCTAAGAGCCACATGCTTGTTCTGACGCAGCCGTCCTCTCTCTGTGTTACTTTCACTTTCTACGTGACAGCAGCAGCAGCTTCCTGTTAGTGTCTCAGAACTTCAACCATTTCTGAACAGTGACCCTCCTTCATGAGTTCTGTGTTCTGTAAATCAATCTTTGTACCACATTCTCATAATGATCCTGTGCAATTTGATTGATTACTATTTCAGGATTACAGGTTGCTTTGTGTGCTCAGTCTGAAAAAAAATACTGATTTGCTTGTGGATGGGAAAACAGTGAAATGTGTAAAATTTCTAGGATGTCCTTTTTCACTGTTGTGTGAACGAAGTCCTGCTATAAAATAACACAATTGCCCTCTTATCTTTGCTTATTTCAGGACATATTTTGGATCATGTGACCATCAGGTTGTAGTGATTAATATGTTACAGTTACAGTAAAAAAAAGGCTTGACTTGGACTTTGACCTCAGAAGGTTGTTTATTGTTATCTAATCCACATTGAAACAAGAAGGTTCTTTAGTACAGGTAAATGGCCAGACCCATAAAAGATGGTGACAAGCTGCTGGATTGAACATTTTATAAAGTGAATGTTATTATTGTGGCCTCTAGATTGTTAGGATTTTGTTGGTAGACTTTTTTTATTTTTCATAAAAAACAGGATGACATTAATGCCCTGGCAGTGGCAATAAGCTTTATTTTATTTTACATTTTTTTAAGATGAGATTTACACTAAATATGTGTTACTGGCAAGTGCTGATGTTAAAAGTGTCTGAACAACAAATGTTATGGCAGAACATTTGAATAAAAGTGACCTTTACACTACTTTTGAATTCATTATTTGATTTTTCGTATACAATGCGATTAATCGTGATTAATCGCATGATTTCCCTGATTAATCACGATTAATTGCATTGTATACGAAAAATCAAATCATGCAATTAATCGCGATTAAAAATTTTAATCGTTGCCCAGCCCTAGTTGTTTTATTAGTAAGGAGCCCAACATTGTCTAACAGTCTGACTTAATCCTTCTCACTTTTTCTCACTCCATCACTCAGCTTTTATATTCCTCCATGCCTCATTTGTCTCCAACTGTATTTATGTTCTTTTGCAGTCTTTTTTACACAACATAATACCAGTCAATCAGCTGTCACACTATTTCTTTTCAGTTCCCTCCATATGGTTCAGGCTAAAAAAAAAAAATACTGTGGTTTTATGGTTTTATTGTTCTGTCTCATGTACTGAAGACGCCTGGTTGATGGAGATAAAATAAACGGGTGAGTGAATGCAGCTGCAGTGTTCAGTCTCCACATCTGGGACTCAAATATTCATTTACAGAACAGCACATTTATACTGACAGATTATGATAGTCATAATCTGTCAGTATAAATGACAGATTATGATAGTCATAGTTGAACCTAAAGGCTGCATCATTTCCATTGTCATTCACTTTGTAAAAACAGAAGAGGTGGAATGAACTGAAATGTGAAGACCTACTTTTTATGTTTTCAAGATGATGTGACAACAGTATCCCAGGAGTTAGTGTCACAAAATGCAATCTAATGATTCAGTTTTTTGGCAACTTTTTTTCTGTGTATATTTTCTTTGCAAGCCAAATGAATTTCATGGTTGAGCACAATTAACCTGCATTTAATCAAAGTGAAAAGAGTAAATCAGTAATTTTAGTATTTGTTGGGTTAGGTTGAGGCATCTAAACCAAGTGCTTAGGTTAAGGCATTAATATTTAATTGGTAATGGTCAGGATGACAGACGTTTTACCTTAAAAGAGACCGTCTCACAATATCCACTTTATTTTAAGTCTCATGTTTTAGCTTATGAGGTGACAAAGTTTACTGGTGTTAGAAAATTTTTATCCAGTCGACCTGCTATCACCACCTCCTTTTACTCATGTGCTCCTTTTTCTCCTCCTGTCTGGTGTCTTTGGAAAGCGTGATAATATTTCAACAGAAATAGAAATAGTAGAAAAGAAAAGAAAATGGTTCATTCATTGGGGCTAATTCAAACACTGCATCAAACACACAGTACAGACACATAAAACTGCACACTCTGTGAATAATGTTTACATGGAGTGTAGAATATGTCACTTATAAACTAAAAAGAATAAATTCAAAATGTGTGTAAAATTACAACAACATGACAGAATCCGGGTTTTCACCTCCTCAACCGCATTAAAAAGTAAAAGAGATTAAAATTCTTGTGACTGTGTTGTGGTATTTTACTGTAATATCATCACTAATCATATTTATAAGCACAACTCACATTTAAATACTAAAATATTGAAGTCCTAATTTTGTTTTAAACAATCCAGGAGCAGGAACCTCCAATAATGCATTTTTATTTCAACTGCTCTGTAGCAACAGCACCTTTTCAAGTTCCAGAGAATCTCAGACACACGAGTCCAGTGTTTTGCGAGGCCATGCTTTAACAAATATTCAGTTTCCTGTTTCATAAGCGCCCGTTTCACTGGGTTGGCACGATAAGGATGTTGTCTAATAGGCTTTGCATCATTCACGTCTATATCATGTGTCAAGACTGTAGTGCGAGTTGGAACATCAGAAAAAAGACACACAAATTCATTAATCAAGGAGATTACCTCACTTTCCTGATCTGGTGATAAATGCTGGAGCTGACTGTGCATTGATTGTAGCATTTCTGAATTTGGAAGACGGCGAGTTCCACCCTCCGGGGCTGGCACAGGGCGATCAGCACACACATACACGTTAGGTAACAACAGACAATACACAGAAGTCTCCGACTGGAAGACCTCGGCCGTAACACCTCTGCACACTTCACTTGTCTTTTGTGCCCCATCTCGTCATATCTGTTGTGACATTAAACTTTTTTTTTCAAAATGTTCTTATTCTATCTTTGCACGTAGACAGAATAGAGTTTCACAAATAACCAGCTGTGTTTGATATAGTTGTTACTATCTAAGAGAACATTTGACCATTCCATTAACATGAGATTCCTGACCGAAGAACAACTATTTATATTGTTGTTAACAATAATTCACCCATGTGACTGTGTTCTTTTTACACGCAGCCAATGTAACAGTCAGACTGATCAAACACACCAGAAAATCAACTTCATGATTTGTAACTGTATTTTTATTTTGTATGTTTTTCCCCAGCCTGCCTAAGAAGCTTCAACCACCTTCACCTGCATCAAGTGTCTCTGAGAGAAGGGACAGGTCCAAGGGAGAAGCAGAAAACTTCAGTACAGAACAAACAGGGTAAAGAATACAAAAATAAAGCAATATTTGCACTTTGACTAAATCAGTTATGAGAGATGGAGAGACAAAACTGAACAGATGCTCTTGGCCTTCATGTAGTTTTGTCCCTCTTCACTGTCATGTCCTGAGCTCCTTTTCTAATGTTGATTATAGGAACTGATCCAGACCATGAGCTAGAACTTTGTTGAAGGTGTTAACGTTAAATAGATACTGGACTCCACAACACTGAGCTGCTTACGCAGCAGACCAGATTTAGATATTATAGTCCAACAAAATGCAAAGGAAAGAAACGGTAGTCAACATGGTGAAAAACATTTTAACTTCCCATACTGTCCAGTTGGTTTCAGTCAGAGTTTTAATTATAAAGGTTGCTGATGTCTTATATAAGACTGGAAAATGTGCTTTCTGACCTTTATCAGGGTGGCTGTAGCTCTGTTGGTAGAGCACGTCGACCAGTCACTGGAAGGTTGGCGGTTCCATCCTGGCTCCACGCTCCAACGTGGGCAAGTGTCCTTGGGCAAGCAACTGAACCTTAACTTGCCCTCAGTGGGTCAGGCAGCGCCTTGTATGGCAGCAGCCACCCACTAGTGTATGAATGTGAGTGTGAATGGATGAATGAGAGGCCATTGAAAAGTGTTTTGAGGGCACCTTGATGGTGTGGAGAAAGCCGTAAGTGCAGCCCATTTACCATATATACAGTCATGGAAAAAATTATTAGACCACATTTTTTCTTCACTTTCTTGTTCATTTTAATACCTGGTACCACTAAACGTCATCATGTGACTAAAATAGACAGAAAAGAAAACACTGAATGCATAAAAGCAGTGTTTTTGGCAGTACAACGCCATAGCTATTGATGTAAAAACTGTAAAAACCATGGAAAATGGTAAGATATCAGCCCTTAAATAAAACTCTTATGAGCAATCAATTCAATTCAATTCAATTCAATTTTATTTATATAGCGTCTGTTACAATGACAATTGTCTCTAGGCGCTTTACAGAGACCCAGAGCATGACCCCCGAGCAAATATCATCAACTAAGATTATACAATTAAATCCAATCAATGATAATGGCAGGTAAAAAAAACTCCCACGTAGGGAGAAAAAAAAACCTTTATACCAAACAGTGGCAAGGAAAAACTCCACTTTAAGAGGAAGAAACCTTGAGCAGGACCTGGCTCATATGGGGGGACCTTCCTGCCGAAGGCCAGCCGGGTAGAGAAAGAAAAGAGGGGAGACAGGACAGAGAGAGGATGTAGGACAGAGAGAAGATGGAGGACAGAAAGAGGATGTAAGACAGAGAGAGGAGAGCACAGAAAAAGTAAAAAATAATAATAAAGAAGTAGTGGAATTGTTGTAGGGTGAATGCAAGCGAGCTATGGAGGGCCCTTGGGCGTGTGGTCAGCGTAATGAGCCATGATAGGCTCTTGAGTATCAGTAATGTGCGGGTGGGGTGTAGGTGAGGTGTGGTGAGAGAAGGGGGAGGAGGGGGGGGGGGGGGGGGGTTTAAGAAAAGAGAAGGGTAGGATTTCAAGCAAAAGGATGCAATATATAAACATAAACAGATGGATGGAGGCAGCAGCACTGGGATGAGATGGCCAGAGGACCAGGTCGCCGATCACCCACGCCAGTCGGTACCCAAACAAACAAGTGGAGGAGAACCCCGGGATGGACAGAGGATGGAACTGCAAGTCAGCGTGAAACCCAGGAAACTCTGGCCTGCAAATACACAAAGAGAAAAAGGGGGCAGAAACAGCACAACAAACACAGGAAGGCAAAGAAAATGGAGCACAGTTTCAGTAGCAGGGTGCTCCCAAATAATTATAAATGAGCTGGAGGAGGAAGGGAGGAAGAAAGGGAAGAAAAAGGAGAAGAGCAGTGGAGACACCACTCAGCAGATCATGTTGGTGTCCCCCTGTAGCGTAGGCCTATAGCAGCATAACTATGACGAAGCTGTGATTAAGACGAGCTACTCTAGTCTTACTACTACAACTATAGTTATAACTATTAGCCCCTACACACTATAGATTAGACTAACTGTAGGCTTTACTGAACAGAAATGTTTTCAATTTAGTTTTAAAAATGGAGATAGTATCAGCCTCCTTTAACCAAAAACTGGTAGCTGGTTCCATAAAAAGGTGCCTGGTAGCAGAAGGCCCGTCCTCCCAAAACCTACTTTTAGATATTCTAGGAACGACGAGTAATCCTGCACTCTGAGAGCGGAGAGCTCTATTAGGAGCATAACATGCTATCAAGTCTTGTAAATAGCGCGGAGCTAGGCCATTAAGGGCCTTATATGTGAGAAGCAGAATTTTAAACTCAATTCTAAATTTCACGGGAAGCCAATGGAGGGAGGCTAACACGGGAGAGATGTGATCTCGCTTGCGGATTCCTGTCAGCACCCTCGCTGCTGCGTTCTGGATCAATTGAAGGCTATTTAGCGAGCTTTTCGGACATCCTGCTAACAGCGC
Organism: Hirundichthys speculiger; assembly: GCA_018398805.1. Classification (NCBI taxonomy): domain Eukaryota; kingdom Metazoa; phylum Chordata; class Actinopteri; order Beloniformes; family Exocoetidae; genus Hirundichthys; species Hirundichthys speculiger. Next base: position 52,124 of record JAGFBZ010002026.1, on the reverse strand, counting down.
ATTACAGTAATCCAGTCTAGAGCTAACAAACGCGTGGATTAATTTTTCAGCATCACCCTGGGAGAGGATGCTCCTAATCTTGGCAATATTTCGGAGATGAAACAAAAAAAGGCAGTCTTGCAAACCTGATTAATATGCTGCTTAAATGACATATCCTGATCAAAATAACTCCAAGGTTTTTTTGCAACTGTGCTGGAAGCCAGCGTAAATCCAGTCAATCCATTCCTCAGGTGTTTGGGGACCAAAGACAATAACCTCTGTTTTATCCGAGTTTAGAAGCAAAAAGTTAGAGGACATCCAGGACTTATATCATTAAGACACCCTTGAAGTTTAGCCAAAGGTTTTGTTTCCTCTGGTTTCATAGATAAGTACAGCTGCGTATCATCAGCGTAGCAATGAAAGTTTATGCCATGGCTCTGGATAATTTTTCCCAAGGGCAGCATGTATAAAGTGAAAAGGATTGGTCCCAGAACTGAACCCTGTGGGACACCATAGCAGACCCTAGTCCGTGTAGAAGAAACGTCATAAACATGGACGAACTGGAACCTGTCAGATAGGTATGACTTAAACCAGCCTAATGCTGTCCCTTTAATTCCAACAGTGTGCTCCAATCTATGCAGCAAAAGGCTGTGATCAATGGTATCAAAGCAGCACTGAGGTCCAGCAGAACAAGGACAGAAACTAATCCATTGTCTGAGGCCATGAGGAGGTCGTTGGAGACTCTAATCAGTGCAGTTTCTGTGCTATGATGAGTTCTAAACCCTGACTGAAAGACCTCAAATAGATCATTTCTATGCAGGTGTTCTCCTAACTGGCTAGCAACTATTTTTTCCAGAATTTTAGAGATAAATGGAAGGTTGGATATTGGTCTATAGTTTGCCAAGATGTCCGGGTCAAGGGATGGTTTCTTGAGCAAAGGTTTAATGACTGCAACTTTAAAAACCTGTGGCACATATCCTAATTGTAGAGATAGGTTAATCTGATCCAAAATTGATATACCAATAGAGGATATAACATCCTTGAACAGTCGAGTTGGGATGGGATCCAACAGACATGTAGATGGTTTAGCTTTACTGATAGTTGAGGTCAACTCAGAGAGGCCCACAGGAGAAAAACAGTCCAGAGTCAAATCAGAAACGGAAGAGATCAACGAAACTGCAGGGATGCCGCCGACAGCTGGGCCTGGCCGATCTCATCTCTAATTTTGATTATTTTCCCATTAAAAAAGCTCATAAAGTCTTCACTACTGAGAGTAGCAGGAATGCATGGACCAACAGAGTTGTGGCTCTTTGTCAGCCTGGCTACAGTGCTGAACAGAAAACGTGGGTTATGTTTGTTCTCTTCTATTAGCGAAGAATAATAAGATGTTCTAGCTCTGCGTAGGGCTCTTTTGTAGACTATTAAACTATCTCTCCAGGCACGATGGGAGTCCGCAGATTTACAGGAGTACCACCTCCTTTCCATTTTACGTGCATTCTGCTTCAGCATGCGAATATGGTGAATTATACCAGGGAGCTGAGCTCCTAAGATAAGAAACCCTCTTCCTCAGAGGGAGCGACCGCATCCAAGGCGGAATGTAACATATCGGCCAGTATTGTTAACAAGGTGATCAAAGTCTGCCGGAGTAAGATTCAGGTCGGTGCCCTCGCTATTCTATCATATTCCACCATAGGGAGATGAGAGAGAATGACCTCCTTAAAATTATTCACAGCATCTTCAGAAAGACATCTGCTGTAATGACATGTTTCATTTCCTGTTTTAATGCCACAAATGCTGAACTCGAATGTAACAAAAAGTGGTCCGAGCGAGAAGAGAATTCAGCAGCGACACTAACAGTGATGAGTATCTATACCATAGGTGAGAAACCAGATCCAGGATATGTTTAAAGCAGTGAGTCGGTTCTTTCACTTTTTGTGAGACGCCGAATGACTCTAAAAGAAATGTAAAAGCTAATTTAAAGCTGTCACTGTCAACATCCATGTGGATGTTAAAGTCACCCACTATGATGACTTTGTCTGAGCTGAGCACTAAACCAGCTAAAAAATCAGAGAACTCAGACAGAAACTCCAGATAAGCACCAGTGTAACCAACTTTAGACTCGTAAAAGTGAATTACAGTATAATAACAACTTGGAATAGTTATAAGACTTGGACCAGGATCAGAAAACGCTAAATTCGAAAGGAGCCACGGTACTGAGCAACAACAATGAGGCAGACACACAACAATTGAGTAGCCACTCCTGTATTTTTTACAGTGAACAAGTTTACAAATACCAAATTGTTACCCAAAACAGTTAGAAAAAATAAAAGTAGTGTGCACACTAAAACAAAAAATTGTCCGTTGGGGCCCTTAAAATAAAGAAAGTAGTTCCAGGTTTATGGTTGTAGAGTTTTTGCAAGTCACCTGATTCCAAGGACCAAGTGTATTGTAGGTGTATCATGTGCGTGTGAATGAATGTGTACGTGGATATCTCCTCGGTGCTGATCTTTCCTCAGGGTAGTTGGCTCGCCATCTATTTCAGCAGGGAGTTGTCCTGAATCCTCGGACTCTTTAGCCCTCTTAAAAAAAACCTGACCGTTGCTCGGTGTATATCACGGCTGACCACGCCGAAGTCAGCCTCGCAGCAGCTCTCTCCGAATGAAAGGCAAGCAGTTAGCCGACGTAACTCTCCTTCGTTCAATCACTTCGCTGCGGTCCTCCACTGGGTAAGTGCTCCAATTCTCTCTTTTCCTTTCCCACAGGTAAATTCTGGATTTTTCTCCCGTTCTTTTCTCTTCTCCTTACCATGCAGTTGCCCTGGTGTCTCTGGCTGAGATCCGAAAAACCGGGAAGAGCAACGCAGCCGCACTTCTCCTTCAAGCCGACAGGCTGAGCGTAGCCTGCATAGCCTCTGATTGGCTGCTGAGACTAGGGTACCCCTCGTGGGACCATACGAGCTGAATGGTGCATTTAAGTGCCGTAGGAAAACTAAAACTTTGGCGATGCAACCTAATTAAAGATAATGAAAATAAACAATCTCTATTCTTTTAATATATTGAATCAACTATGTGTATTTTACACCTGGTTACACCCTCCCCTCCCGAACCTATGCACGTCCCTGTGCATGGTAGACAGTTAAGTGATAATGATTCGAGGACTCAGGGCGGGGGATTGGACAGGTTCTTCACTTATGGCTTCTGCCCAAGCTGTGGACAGTCCCTGAAAGAATGATTTCACTGCTGTGATCATAGGACTTCCTAGCTCTGTATAATCAAGCCGTCGTGGTGGTTGACGGTTTTTCTTTTCTCTCCGATCTCCTGACAGAATCATTTGTATCCGTGTTCTCCTCTGTATCCATTGAGATTGTTCCATCCATTCTTTCCTTTTGACTTGTGTCATCCTTTCTTTCCTCAGGTTCTGCTCCTTTAAGACCATCCTCCTCAACTGGAAGTTGTTCTCCTTGGATTCCTGGATTACCATCCTCAGGTAAGTGATTTTGAATCAAAGGTTCATGGACTTGTTCGGTGGTGTGTGTGACTCTATCGATAGGTAAGTACTCAGTATCACTCTGACGAGAGTTGGACTCGATCATCATAGGACCATTTGAAATACTATTGGACATATCGGGGTAAGTTGTCGGAATCGTTATGATTGTCAATTTCAGGTGGATTGTCAAGATCTGGTGGGTTGTCATCATCTTGAGCATTTACAGGAATCTCTACAGAACAAGGGTCTGGAGGTTCAGTATGCTGAGTGTCTTGGACATAGGTCATGGGCAGCTCCGGGTACACAGGACTCTCACTGACCATGGGGACAGGGGAACTTAACCAAACAGGAATGAGTATCTCATCCCCTTCATCTGAAGAATCCTCCTCCTCTACCACAGGGTTTGCACGGGTTCCTGGCCTGCGTGGTACTGGTTTTCGTACAGGCTCCCTGCTCTGCTCCTCAGGTAGGTACCCACAAGACAGTAACAGGTCCCTGTGTAATGTCCTTAGAGGACCATCTCTATTTTCAGGCTTAACAATATAGACAGGGAGAGTGCCTGCTCTTCTCACCACCACGTGGACAGTGGGTTCCCATTTGTCCGAGATCTTATGTTTTCCCCGGATGCGAACATTTCTGACCAATACTCGGTCTCCAGGTTCCAGGTCTGAGGCTGATACATGTTTGTCAAACCTTATTTTGTTCTTGAGAGCAATCTTTGCAGCCTTCTCCGTGGCTATCCTGTAGCTCTCCTTGAGACGTGACTTGAGGTTTTGCACATACTCAGAGTGAGATGAATGTTGATCCTCTGGTACTGGCAACTTGAACGCAAGATCAACTGGCAGGCGAGGTTGACGCCCGAACATAAGTTCGTACGGGGTGAAGCCAGTCACCTCGTTCCTGGTGCAATTATAGGCGTGGACCAGGGGCCTCACATGATCACGCCAACTGGACTTGTCTTGATTTTGGAGTGTGCCCAACATGTCGAGCAGGGTACGATTAAATCGTTCCACAGGGTTGCCCCTAGGATGGTATGGGGTGGTCCTCACCTTGTGGATTCCAGCCACCTGACAGAGCTCCTTGATCGTGCGGGACTCGAAATCTGGACCTTGGTCACTATGTAACTTTTCTGGGATGCCATAGTGTACCATAAAGTTTTCCCACAGACACTTCGCTACTGTGCGGGCCTTTTGATTCGGTGTTGGGATGGCAACCGCAAATTTAGTGAAGTGATCTGTGATCACCAATATGTCCTTGGTTCCACTTTTGTCAGCCTCCAGGGATAGGTAATCCATACAGAGGAGTTCAAGGGGTCGAGTGGTGTTAATGTTGACCAAGGGGGCTGCTCTTTCAGGTCGCGCTTTTCTCCGCACGCACCTGCCACAGGTCCTCACTTTTCTTTCCACATCCATGACCATCTTCGGCCAATGGAATCTGGTCCTTACAAGGACCAGTGTCCGGTCGATTCCCATGTGGCCCATATGGTCGTGCAGGCTGGTGAGGACTATATCACGGAGCTCAGCTGAAAGAACGAGCTGGTAAGTTGTCTGAGGCCCAACTTGACGTCGCCTGTACAAGATGTTGTTACGGAGCTCGAGACGGTTCAGTTCTCGGAGAAGGAGCGGGAGGTCAGGAAGTTGGGTGCGCAAAGTGGGAGGTGGTGTGTCCCTATGTTCAACTTGGGCGATGACATGCTTTATACATTGGTCAGCTCTTTGCTTAGCTGCTAGCTCGGCTTCAGTGAGATGGGGGACGGTTGGGAGACCTCCAAACTGTTCTTCTCGTCCATAGCTGTCGGGAACAGCGCTGGGAGACATGGCAAGAACCTCCACTAAAGCAACACGATCTGGACCTCCCCCTGTCTCATCATCAGGACTGACACCGTAGGTGAGCTGTCTATCACAGATTGCTTTCACAACAGACTGATCAACTGCATCGATGTTGGTTGGGTCGGAGAGGTGATCTTGTGTGAACTGCTGTATGCGTTCTCTCTCTTTTTGTGACTTTAGATCATCTGCTAGCACCCCATGTGGTCTGCGTGATAATCCATCTGCATCTCTGTTCTGACTTCCTGGACGATAGAGGAGTTTGAATGAAAATGTGGACAGCGCTGCTAGCCACCTATAGCTAGTCGCATCAAGCTTGGCCGAGGTCAGGATGTAAGTTAGCGGATTGCTATCTGTTACAACAGTGAAGTGGTTGCCGTACAAATAGTCGCTGAACTTTTCCGTAACTGACCACTTGAGCGCCAGGAACTCTAGCTTATGCGCTGGATAGCGGCTCTCGCTTCGTGACAGCCCTCTACTGGCGTAGCCTATGACCCTGAGTTGATCGTCTTGCTCCTGATATAACACAGCACCGAGCCCGCTGGTACTGGCGTCCGTGTGCAGTATATAGGGTTTCTGGGGATCAGCGAAGGCTAAGACAGGGGCTGTAGTGAGGTTCTGGATGACTGCTTCGAAGGCTTGCTGGCAAGCTGGCGTCCAGCGGGCCCCGAAGGGTTCTTTTGGGTCATGGTATTGGTTTGTTTTCTGTCGTATGTCTGTTGGTTTTGCTTTTGATTTCTTGTGGAGAGGTGGGTAGCCAGAGGTTAAGCTGTGGAGAGGTCTTACGATGCTGGAGTACCCCTTAACGAACCTCCTGTAGTACCCAGCAAAACCAAGGAAAGATTTTAGCTCTCGTAGGGTCTTGGGGACCGGCCATGTCTTCAGAGCTGAAATCTTCTCAGGATCTGTCTGAACGCCACTTCTGGAGACAACATGACCCAGATAGCGGACTGATGTCTGGAAGAAGACACATTTTTCTGGAGATAACTTCAACCCAAACTCTTTGAGACGAGTTAGTACTCTCATGAGTCTTTCTTCGTGCTCCTCAAGGGTTCTGGAGAAAACTATGACGTCATCAAGGAAGACCAACGCATCTTTCAAGTGCATATCCCCCATGCACCGTTCCATTAATCTTTGGAACGTGCTGGGGGCGTTTGTCACCCCTTGAGGCATTCTGTTGAACTCCCAGAATCCGAGCGGACACACGAAGGCCGTCTTTGGTTTGTCTGCCTCTTCCACCTCAATCTGGTAGTATCCTGACTTAAGATCGAGAACTGAGAACCATTGCGAACCATTGAGAGCTGAGAATGTGTCCTCCAACTTTGGAAGGTTGTATGCGTCCTTTATAGTCTGGAGGTTTAGACGCCTATAATCGATGCACAATCGGACTTGGCCGTTCTTTTTCCGGACTACCACAATGGGTGATGCAAATGGAGACTCTGACTCCCTGATAACTCCCGCATCAAGAAGCTCTTTAATGTGCCTCCGGACAGCTTCAATGTCTTGTGGGTGGATTGGTCGGGCGCGCAGTTTGAAGGGACTTTCATCCGAGAGTTTTATGTGGTGTCGCACCTGGTCCGTCCGGCCAAAATCCAGGTCATGATGTGCAAATACATCAGCCATGTTGTTGAGCTGCTGAGAGATGCGTTGCTTCCATTCGTGTGGGACTGGGGAATCACCAAAATTGAAAATTAAGGTGGGTTCTTGAGCTGACTGGGTCTCTGGAGGTCTCTGAGGGGATTCTGATTGCTTGGCTATACTGTGTTCCTTTAACAAGATGGCCTGATAAGCACTTACTTCTGCAATAGTGCACTTGGCAGGAATGATGATGTCATGGTCAGACTCATTGCTTATGACGACTGGCAGCTTATGGGGTCGTAGCTGGGGGAAATCAACAAGACCAGCTTTTACCAGCAGGCCACCTGGCAAGGGGGACGATGGATACTCAATGACGACGGATTTCTCATCCTGAAGGCCAGTGACGAGGGCAACTCCCTCCACTACTACAGTTTCGCCAGCTAGAATGACTTGAGGCGTCTTGCCTTGCATCTTCACTACCCCCTGGTGGTTGTTGCTTGCCTGCTTCCGTCTTAGCTTAATGACCTTGAAAACCACTCTGTAGCCATGTGGGAGAGGCTGACGATTGTTTAAGTCAGTCTCTGAATAAATGTCAAACAATACATCTAAGGTGTTTGTGCCTATGAGCATGAGCGACTGTGAAGTGTCAGGAACAACTAAGGCAAGTGTGTTTACATCTATTGGGGCTCCTACAAAGTCTTTTGGAAAAGTTATGGTCATTTCTATATAACCAAAGTAAGGCACTAGCTGTCCATTTGCACCTTCCACCTCTAAGAGGTCATGAAGCGGCTTGATCTCCTGCTCTGAAAGATGCTGTTTGTAGAAGGACTCAGGTACGGTGGTAACTTGTGAGCCTGAGTCGAGAAGGCAGTTGACCTCTTCACCTTTCACAGTCACTTGAGCTGTGCTCTTGATGCCAACCAGCCGTTTGGGGAGTCGAAACGGTTGATCCTGCTTTGAATGATGTAGGCTGAAACATGTTTGAGCCTTAATGTTCTCTGTATGTACAATGTCTTTGTTGATTTCAACGGGGGGTTTGTCTTCATTGTTCACGTCTGAGGGACGTTGTCGACTCCTCTCAGCCCCTGTTTGTCCCACAACAGGAACTGTTAGTCGTTTAAATGCGAGTTTGAATCATTCTGTGTTTCCCACTGGCACTGTTTTTTCTCCAACTGCTTCTTCTTTTCTGCCACTAGGTTGGGGTTTGCAGGGTCGGTGCAGCAGGGGGCGATGTGCCCGTCCTCGCCGCAGTTAAAACAGTACCAGGCCTTGGGTTTGTATGTCTGTTTCTTTTTGGTTGGTCTTTGCATGTCTGTATCATTTGGCTTTGACATCTTGCTCAGTTGCTTCCCTGCAGATCCCTTGCTGCTAGCTCCTTTGGTGTTTTTCTGTGACATGAGTGTAGTTAGTTGTCTTTGCAGAGTTACCACTTGCTTTCTGAGATCATCAATGGCACTGATGCTGCTCTCATCTTTCTCCTCTGACTCACAAACATATGCACCATGAAACTGCACCTGGGCTCTTTGCTTTGTGATGCCAATATGTTTTTTCATGCGACTGGATTTTGCTTGTTGTCGATCTTCTTCGGAGCGAATCATTAGCAAGAGGTCTGAGAATTGGGGTGGGGTGCTCTTCTTTTGCTCCAGTTGCAGGGCGATGAGCAAGGAGCAATCCCAACATCCCCTGCAGAACTGCTTAATAAGATGTTTGTCCACTTCTTCAGGTGTAACTCCTCCTCTTTTTGTTGCTCTGTTTAGGACTAACTGGAGCCGGTGAAGGTAAGTGGATGATTTTTCACCTGGGTCTTGGAGGGTGTTCAGGAACTGAGCGAAGAGCTCCTCTCCATCTTCCACAGTACCAAAGGCTGAGTCCAGGAGCTGTAGATAGGCTGCAGGCGGTGACTCAGGCCGTAAGCCTTTAACTACATCGGCCGCTGGAGCGAGCAAGCTTTCATGGATTTTCCTGGATATTTGCAGACATGCTAGGATCATTCTGAAGCAATTCAATGTGTATGCGCCATGTTTCATAATCAGTTTCTTGATTAGGCCTGGGAGTCTTGCCGGAGAAGGAGCGGAGTCTCACTTGGGATTGGGTGTGTGGGACGTCTTGTCTCCGTACAATATGCTCGACCACGACTTTATGGACGTCAGGTGGGTTCAAGTCACTCAATGAAAGGGATGGTGCTCTCTTTCCATTGGTAAGGGGAACATGGTCAGTGGCACTGTTCATACTTGGTGTGACATCTAAAAGTGAGGTGTGGGACTCTGGCCCTTTATGAGCAGGTAGGGACAAAACAGTGGCCTCAACATGTGTGGGGGAGGGCTCTTCAGTTGTGGGCTGAATGGCTTCAACATCTTCCCCGATATGAGACATCATTTCTTTCAACACCTCGCTATAGTCTTTGCCACTCATCTTAGCTAGTTGCTTGAGTTCAGCTAAGTATGTCTTGGTAACGTTACTTCCAACCTTGGTAGTATACGCGCTACCGAGTGTCTTAACCTCATAGACAACGGTGGGGTCATCTCGCGCTGTGCATGTATACGGTAAGTGAGGTTCTAAACCTTCTAAGGCTGAACCGCTAGCATACTCAACGATCAGGTTTTGAAAGAACTCGGACTGTGAATCATCAACAACAAGGATTCTCTCAATTTTACCATACTGTTTTAGAAAGTCAATTACTTGTTCATCTTGTTCAGCTACCTGAGTGATCCCACTGACAATAACTGCATTTGGAATTTTGACACCAGACTTATGTATAAAATCCATATTGGTCATTACCTCAATATTGATGCTCAAATCCAATGGCTCCTGGCTGGCTCGCCACTTCTGTAACCAACTTTAGACTCGTAAAAGTGAATTACAGTATAATAACAACTTGGAATAGTTATAAGACTTGGACCAGGATCAGAAAACGCTAAATTCGAAAGGAGCCACGGTACTGAGCAACAACAATGAGGCAGACACACAACAATTGAGTAGCCACTCCTGTATTTTTTACAGTGAACAAGTTATTACAAATACCAAAATTGTTACCCAAACAGTTAGAAAAAATAAAAGTAGTGTGCACACTAAAACAAAAATTGTCCGTTGGGGCCCTTAAAATAAAGAAAGTAGTTCCAGGTTTATGGTTGTAGAGTTTTTGCAAGTCACCTGATTCCAAGGACCAAGTGTATTGTAGGTGTATCATGTGCGTGTGAATGAATGTGTACGTGGATATCTCCTCGGTGCTGATCTTTCCTCAGGGTAGTTGGCTCGCCATCTATTTCAGCAGGGAGTTGTCCTGAATCCTCGGACTCTTTAGCCCTCTTAAAAAACCTGACCGTTGCTCGGTGTATATCACGGCTGACCACGCCGAAGTCAGCCTCGCAGCAGCTCTCCGAATGAAAGGCAAGCAGTTAGCCGACGTAACTCTCCTTCGTTCAATCACTTCGCTGCGGTCCTCCACTGGGTAAGTGCTCCAATTCTCTCTTTTCCTTTCCCACAGGTAAATTCTGGATTTTTCTCCCGTTCTTTTCTCTTCTCCTTACCATGCAGTTGCCCTGGTGTCTCTGGCTGAGATCCGAAAAACCGGGAAGAGCAACGCAGCCGCACTTCTCCTTCAAGCCGACAGGCTGAGCGTAGCCTGCATAGCCTCTGATTGGCTGCTGAGACTAGGTACCCCTCGTGGGACCATACGAGCTGAATGGTGCATTTAAGTGCCGTAGGAAAACTAAAACTTTGGCGATGCAACCTAATTAAAGATAATGAAAATAAACAGTCTCTATTCTTTTAATATATTGAATCAACTATGTGTATTTTACACCTGGTTACACCAGCAGGTGGCCGGTACACCACTACCAACAAGACTGGCTTTTCTGACCTCCAATTTGGAAAAGTTAGACTAAGCGTGAGGCTTTCGAATGAATTATAATTACATTTGGGTTTTGTTTTTACTTGCAGGCTGGAGCTGTAGACAGCTGCTACTCCTCCACCTCGACCCGTACTCCGGGGAATATGATAATTATTATAACCTGATGGCGTAGCCTCATTTAAGCTCACATACTCTCCCTCTTGTAGCCATGTTTCTGATAAGCAGAAGACATCGCAACGAGTCTCAGTAATAAGATCATTGATTAACAGAGACTTAGAGCCAAGAGATCTCACATTCAGTAGTCCACATCTAATTACAAGTTCTCTTGGCTCCACGTGTCTGACAGTTTTTATTTTTTTCAAATTATTTTGGTTAACGCCTCTATCACAGCGCGCTAAGTAGACTTTTGGAGGACGGGGAATTGACACCAATTCTATGTTTTTTGTTTTATTTTTGTTTTTGTTTGGCACCATGTTAGCATTAGCAGCTATAAAGTTAATTTCTCTGTCTTTAGTGGATGGGGACGGTCCTCGAGAAGCAGCAGAGAAGCGTGTAAGACTGCAGCTCTGCATCCTGGCCTCCACCCTGGATTGTCAGGGGGAGCGTCTAAGAAAATCGGCCAAATTCCTAGAAATAAGAGCTGCACCATTCTGGGTGGGATGAATGCCGTCTCTTCTAATCAGACCAGGCTTTCCCCAAAAATCCGGCCAGTTGTCAATAAAGGCCACGTTGTTTTCTGGACACCACCACGACAACCAGCGACGGAGCGATGACATGCGGCTAAACATATCATCACTGGTCAAATTAGGAAGGGGGCCAGAGAAAACTACGGAGTCCGACATGCTCTTTGCAAAATTACACACCGACTCAATGTTAACTTTAGTGACCTCCGACTGGCGTAGCCGGGTGTCATTAGTGCCGACATGTATAATAACTTTACTGTACTTACGGTTATTCTTTGCCAGCAGCAGCTTCAAATTTGCCTTGATGTCGCCCCGCTCTGGCTCCCGGGATACACCTGACTATGGTCGTAGCTGTCGGCCTCACATACCGGACTATAGAGTCGCCAATCAGCAGGGTGGGTTTCTCAGCGGGTGTGTCGCTGAGTGGGGAAAAACGATTCGATACGTGAAGCGAGTGATGGTGTTCCACGCGCCTTTGTTTTGGGCTACGCTTCCTTCGAACCGTCACCCAGCCGCCCTGACTGGCTGGCTGCTCGGGTGCTGCAGGGGAACTGCTAGCAGCAGCTACTCTAGGCCGCTCCGCCGCTACATTAGCCTGGCTGCCTATCGCCTCTGACGGACTATGATCTAATTGGCGGACACGCGCCTCTAGCTCACTGAGCCTCGCCTCCAAAGCTATGAATAAACTACATTTTATACATTTACCACTCTCGCTAAAGGAGGCAGAGGAATAACTAAACATTTCAAACACTGAGCAGCGGGAGGGGGAAACAGAGGGAGAAGAAGCCATGCTAAGAAGCTACTAGGTTAAAGAGCCGGCGATTAACGGCAGTGAGAATCTCAAGGAAAATGTGCGAAGCAGAAACTAAGTGCGAGTGCTCAGATTACCATTTACACCAGCAGTGTAGTTGTCACCAAATCGAGTTTAAATTTAAATTATAAAAAGGTTAAAGGAATCAAACACCGTTTAGCGTTCACCAACAACAGGAAACCATCGACAGGAAGTCCGGCCGCAACAGCAACTCCGTTCGTTCGTTCGTTCGTTCGTTCAGGGGCAATGACCAGGCCCGGGTTGGTTGGAGGCAGCAGATCTTCCAATCTGGATCCAATCTTTGTGGTTATCGTTATGTTTGTCCAAACAAATGTACCTTTAGTTGTACCAGGCATTAAAATGAACAAGAAACTGAAGAAAACAAGGGTGGTCTAATCATTTTTTCCATGACTGTATATATATGTGAGTATACAAGTAGTACATAAAATATAAGTATACTTGGTACAGTAAAGTATACTCGATTAGGTATACTCAAACTCCACTTCAGTATTCTTGGAAAGGTAAACTTGAGGTTTACTTCTTTTTAGTAAGTGTTGTCTCTTCTGAAGCGCAGTCTTTTAGCCACACTCCAAAGCAGGCAGAAGCCTCAGTAGAGATGCAGTCAGACACTGCTTCTGAGTAAAGATAAACAACTATTATCAATGAAATAATTTACCTCAAATCTTGAGGCAACTAAATAACATTATAACCAATGAAATAATTTGCCTCAAATCTTGAGGCAACGTAAACAACTTATATCAAATGAAATTGCTTGCTCTAAACTTTGTGGTAAAATTAAGTATTAAGTAGCCTATGAAATCATTTGAAAATACCTGGAGACTATAGGACACTCCCACATTTTAACAAATAAAAGATATTGCACGAACGGGAAAAATCTGTTTTTTTTTCTGCAGAAATAACTCTGGCTTTTTTGATCTCTGTACAACTGTGCTGGACAATAAAAGCTCTCTATACTCGCTGATTCAAGACTCCAGTATTCTTTTTCAGAAGCTCTTAGATAAGATTGTAAACTGTAAACATTCGAAGCAATTGGACAAAGTGCCGTGGGGTCCCAAGCCAACTGGCCTTATCTGCGCATCCTCCTAAGTTTTTCTCGACCACAACACTACAGGTTCACTCACAGTGTATGTTTTCTGGCAACTACCTCAACACAGCCAATGTGAGAAATAGCTATACAACAAGCCAGCTATAATAGAGTAAAATAAAACTCCATGTTGCATGCAAGCAGGTACAACATTTTTATATACTTGTACTATGTTTTGACTACTATTTGATATAGGCTTATATATTTAAACTTAAAGTATATCAAGTATATTACACTTAAACTTTGTCTGTGTACTCATCAGTGACTGTAAACTGTGTATACTTTTGTCAAGTATATTCCTGATAGTACATTAAAAGCAATCTGAAAAGTGTACTTACCCAAGTATTAGTTCACAGAAAGTATACTTAGTTCATAAAAGGTATACTTATAAGTATACTTGAGTATACTACTTTTTGGTAAGGGTTGTAAAGGCAGTGAGTCAATATATTTGAGTGATTTTATGACCGATACACATTGTACACAATGGTCAGCACCTGTTTATTTCCCTCCTTCATGTCTCTTCATCAGCAGGTAACTCACTGCCTTATTTAACATTACAGCCTGACTTGGTTGCTCCTGCTCCTCAGTCTGCTCTTATTATGTCTTTACATTATCTACCTTCTGTCTACAACTAAAAAAAAGACTACATTAGTATCTGTCTTTTATAAAGTTTATCAGCAAAATTCTAATGAAACTGAAACTGGTCAAAACGTAAGTACCCACTCTGTTCAGAATTAAGTTTGTATAGTCGGAGTACAGCTAACTGAGTTATGTTTACAAATCATGTAGAAATTTGGTTAAATCAGAAGTTGACTGGATGGATGGAAAGAAGCCACAAAAATGGTATCTTTGGGTTCCAGGAGGAAGGCGGGATGGAAGCGTTTGGTTTGGTAGACAACTAATCAGGGACGGGGAACCACGCAGCAGCATTTACATTCCAGACATCCCAGAATCAAGTTAGTTTTGCACATGACTGTAGTCTGTATGTATTTTTATTTTTATACTGATCTGCAGAATGAACCAGTGTTTAGTTGAACTTAAAAGAAGGGCGCTCTAAAAGATGATTTTCAAGAGTAAATATTAAGCAGATACTATGCCCAGACATTCAAATACCACCCAGTTCATAAGAGCAGGACAACTCCCAGCAAAGCAATCTGCAAGACCTGAAACAACCATCCTAGACGCTGCCAGAGACTGGAGGATGTTGGTTGATTTAGACAAGAAACTTGTCTTCCCACCAGAGATCATGACAACTAACCTCAGGCCTGACCTTGTCTTGTGGTCAACCTCCCAAAAGTCTGTGCTCATTGTGGAACTGACTGTGCCATGGGAAGCTGCAGTCGGTGAAGCATTTGAGCGCAAACAACTGAAGTACGCAGATATAGCAGCCGATGCAGAACAACGTGGCTGGCGTGCCCAGGTGTCGCTGTCGCGGTCGCTGTCGGAGGCTGCCGAGCGAAGCAGCAGCTGGCTTTGGATGAAGAGAAAGGATTCCAACTGGACTGCAAAATGAAAAGGGAGGGGTAAAAGCAGAGGGGGGCACACCTGGGACGCCAAGTGTCGCCGTTGAGCCCTCTGGAGGTGTCGTGGGCCTGTCAACGAAACACCGGTGAAGGAGGGTGCCCACCTGAAGACCTCAGTGAAGCTTTTACCTCCCCCCCCACTCAATGCCAAGTTCTGATTATCTAAGGGATTGTTATATCTAGTCCTACAAGCGCAAATAACCATATACTTTGACAATTTGGTTCCCTCAGATTATTTACATTCATAAATGAGCTGCAGAAGTTATTGAGGATAAAGCATCATCATTAATCCACCACTTTGCATTTTAGGAAAGGGTAAGAGAAGGAAACCGGTTTGATATGTGCAGATTTCTTTTCTTTTTTAATTCATAATTTCAACATCAAGTTTGACTTTTTTGGATACTCATAGCAGAACATGCTCCACTTTGGCCGAAGCAGTGCAAAATGCCTGTACCGTTCTGAATACATCTACCCTGTCAGGTAGATATGAAGCTATTCTTGGATGAACGTATGTGACAAATCTCCTGACGGAGCTAATTAAGTTTGATGAGGCAAGTTTGATTTGACTGGATTTGTATGTCAGCGTTTCATGCTAGAACACTGATGCTGCACAGTCACACTGACGGCTATAATATAGGCCTACATGGATCAGATGGGACACATAAGGAAGCACATTTTATCTTTACCACTAGCACAGAAGGATGTCATTGTTGGTTGATATTTTACCTTAGTCAAGACAACCAAGCTTGTATGCCTTTGCTGGTTCAGGGACTGTTCATCTTAAGTCATTGTGTGTTTCCTCTTCTCTTCCTCCACAAGACATTTTGGGTGTCCTGATAAGTGAAATCACCATTCTGGGATCTAAGGAGTTTTGTAAATCTTTAACAGAAGCCACTCCTTAATGATTTTAACAGTAGTTTATTTATTTTTTTTATATTATTTTTTTTAGGTTTTTCTTTGTTTTGAGATTGATCATATTCTTTGGATTTCCTTATTCTTTATTTGAAACTACATAATCTGTTTTAGCTTGGAATTGATCTTCTGTCTGCACCTTCATTACATTTGCATCTTATTTGAGCCTTTCTTGTCTGTCTGTTTCTGTTTCTTGTTTCACACCTGGGTTGTTACCTGCATTTTGTTAGTCATCACCGTCCTCAGTCTTGTACACTTCAAGGTTTAGTTTGTTCTTTAGATCTTTAGCATTATTATTTCTTGCATTTTTCCATTCTTAAGGTTTATCCAAGTAAAGTTCAGTTTCCTTTCTCAGTTTTATATTTCTGTTTTCTGATACGCTACCTCAGCATTGCTAAATATTTGTTAACCAAATATTAAAGCTTTGTTTGGTCTCTACCTGTCATTCAAAGTCTACTCATTCAAAGCTCCCATTTGATGTGACATTTACACATTTATATACTCATGAAAGAAATGCTGAAACCAGCTCTGTGAAGTTGGCACCATATAATTCTGGTTTCTGATTAACTGTACTACTGATATCATTCTGACATTTGGTTGTAAAACACCACAGTGACAGTTAAATAAAGTTTGGACATGATGTATCAAAACCCAACTTGTGGTGACAAACATGCAACAAAACATTTCACCCAGGGATAGTCTCATCTAGGACACACACACACACACACACACACACACACACACACACACACACACACACACACACACCAGGCAGACAGGGGAAGGCACTCAGAAACACTGAGCAGGAGAATAGGGAGCACACGACTAAAAGGAGGAGGTGGTAGCATCACCACATGATACATAGAGTAAAAGGTGAGCTGCATAAAACAAAATTTAACAGTTTAGAAAATTTTGGAAGACATCTGAATATTTTTTTTAAAGGAATGTCATTATGTTATCCTGACCATCATTAATTAAAACTGAATGCCTAAACCTAACCCAACTATTGAAATGAGTTATTACTTTTGGATCACTTGGGTGAAATGCAGGTGGACATTTAGTTGACATGCACACAAAAAGTAAAAAAAAAGTAGGTCTTCTATTTTTAGTCCATATCACCTTTTCTGTTTCCACAAAGTGAATAACAATGGAAATGATGAGTCTTTAGGTTCAAATATGACTATAATCCTATCTGTCAGAATAAATAATCTGTTCTGTAAATGTAAGTCTGAGTCTCAGATGGAGAGACTGAACACTGCAGATGCATTCACTCACCCATTTATTTATTTCCATCAACCAGGCTTCTCCAGTACATGAGACAGAACAATAAAACCATACAACCACAATATTTCTTTTTTATCCAGATCCACGTGGAGGGAACTGAAAATAAATTGCTTGACAGCTAAGTGGCTGGAATTATTCTACTCAGAAAACGTTAGGGATATTTGGCTTCCAGGTGAAATTTCAGAATCTACCTAGAAAAACCTCACATGAAAACTGAATATGACCTTCTCTAACTCTTAAGAGCAAATTTTCAACTGTTCATTGTTTCAGTACTTATTACATTAAAATCCATGGATTGACCACTAAATGTTCTGGTTCACATTTCGACATCATGAGACTAAATAGGGCTTTGGTGGTGCAATAAAGCTCTACTACATCACTAGCATGGATGGGTTTGAAAAATGCCACACAATCAAGTATTAATCTCAATCCCATAGGACGTGGAAAAGAAATGGAACGGTCACACTGAGCCACTTTGAATCGCCACCATTCAAGTCAAAGTCGCACCAGAAGCGCCCATCCGCACTTTCACATCAGAGATATGTCAGGTCTATTTTGGTGCTTGGCCGCTGGTAGACCATGTGATATTAGACAGAGTTGAGCAGACCTGGATGACAAGCTGATGGTGGTCCACTCATTAGAATCAGGTGTGTGGTGTCCAGGAAACATCTAAGACATGCAGGACAGCAGCCCTCCAGGACTGAGTTTGGACACCCCTCCCTTAGATGTTTCTGTGCCACAACACACCTTATGGGTCATTAACAGACTAGTGCAGACCTTGATGATGAGCTTTTTATCCCTTTTCAAGAGGTAGCAAATTAGAGTAATTTCAGTACTTATCAATATGATGTAAGTACCCCTTCTGAATGACATTCTTGATCAAGAATACTTGTGTGAAGGATTCAAATGAATTACAAACTCTCCATCCGATTAGTTAACATGTATACAGCAAAAATGATGAAGCAAATCAATGCAATGACAGAAATGTAAGAAAATTCATTCCATATCCTGGTAAATGTTCCCAATCCTGAACATGTAAATCTTTTTAGTATGTGTGACAACATATTATGATTGTAGAATTCAGCCAGTATGCCAACTATTCTTATTTTTTGCTGAAGTTGACTTCCTAAGTGTCCTGTGGAGGACTGATGTCCAGTCACTAAAGTACATTCTGCAAACTGGCGTGCATCCCTGAGGAGTTCATATGTCACACAAGGTTACAGATCCCCTCTGAATCCAGAAGCCTGGGAAGACAGGCTCTTTGAATGTTGCCTTGAAAGTGTGTATGAGGCTCAGCTTCTCTGGTAAAACACTGTAGTAACTCAGTGTTCCAGCCTCCCAGTCCAGGAACACTGCTATTTTGTTATAAGGGGTGACATCAATATGTTGTGATGTCTTGTCATGCACGGCAACGCAGCCGGTGCTGGAGCAGATTAGACTCCAGGACTTCTCATTGCATCCCAGGCCACCGCTGCTGTCCAGTTTTTTACTTACTCCTTCATATGCCACAGCAATGCCGACCCTGCCCTCCCATTCCACTTCCCAGTAGCAGAGGTTTTCCAGGCCTTTATCACAAAGCACCTGTGTCCTCTTAAACCTGTTCCTCTCTTCAGGTGATTGAAAATGTCCCTCCATTATTTCCACTGTTGCTCTTCTGTTGTTTTTACACAGAGAAAGCCTTCTGCTCGCTGTGTTTTCGACAAGCTTCAAATCTGCACCATCTGCAAAAAAAGAAGAGAACAAAATACAAAAGATTAAATAACACCCAGAAATGACAGCAAGGTCTGAAAATATCCAAAATTTCTTGATCATTAGAAAATTATTTGATGATTCTCTCCTCTCTGAGAGTGTTATTCAAGTGGTTGAAGTTTGTAGATTTTTGTAAATTCAATCACCGTTATTTTTATCTCTGTTTATGAAGCCCTTTTGTGTGTGGAGTTCATCTGCTTTTCATTGATAAAATTCAGTTTGTAATAGAGCTCCATTCCTAAGATTTCTAATGTGTTTTAAGACTGGGTTAGATAGGCTGGCAGGAAGACATAGGCCCTGATCGTACACTTCCCGCTAGCCGCAACCCACAAATTGCGGTTATAGGAACCTCCACTAAGCAGCAATGCAATCTTCTGCTCCCTAAAGCCACTACCCATTATGCTGACTCTCTTACTCACTTTGTAGGTGTGGCAATAGGCGTGTCTTTTGCCCTTTCCGCAAACTTGGTATCTTGTGATCACGGGTTTGGGGTTGCGGGTAGCGGTTTGCAGGTAGCGCAACCTGGTCTTAAAGGCAATGGTGGAACACCCTAACCACTCCCATGCATAATATAGCGGGTAGCGCAGGTGGGATAGCGGGTTTAGGGAGGTGGAAGATTGCGTTCTTTGCCGGGGAATGCCCCTCCCGCTACCCGCTATTCCTAAGTAGCAGCTTTAGGAGATCTGGTGAAAGATCGGGCCCATACAGTCCAAAACATTAAGTTCCAGATATTTTCAAGTCAATTAAAACTTGTATGTTATAATAATTACAACTGTTGCAACCACTGAATTTGGTTATTTTAATCCGATCCCCATTTCAAAATGATCAGGTATCATCTTGTGCAAAAGTAAACAATTATTAGAAACTGCTTGGAGAAAAGACTTACATTTCTTCATCCCTGGTTTCAACCGATGTTCTCCGCAATGTTTGAAGCTGTAAAAAATAAAAGCAGATTCTTAATTCTAATACAGTACTTCCAAGAATGAATCAATCAGTCAGTTTTCCTTCTTTTAGCTTTTCCCTTTAAAGGTCACCACAGTGGGTCATCTAGTTCTATCAAACCCTGGCTGTTCCTTTGATGTCCTTGTTTTTAGTCCAATCCATCCCATAAAAATCGTAACATCTTCATCTCTGTCACCTCCAGCTCTGCTTCCTGTCTCCTGTTTGGAGACTGTTTGCTCTCCAAGCTGCTTGCCATTCCCCTCTTCCACAGTTGAGTGCAGGGGCCTCAGACTTGTGTGGATTTAATTTTAAATCTTTGCATGGAATTTTCTATATCCACTAAAAGATTCAGATGTACTCAACCTTGCATACGTGCAAATTTAAACACATTCTCAACGGTGACCTGAACACGCATGCAGGAGAGCAACACTCCGCGGTGTCTCCTCCCTCAAGTAGATCAATTTGAATATGATAATGAGTTCAAACAGGCATGGGCAACCTGCTCATCCAAACAAAGAAAATGGCAAAAGCAATTGGGGAAAAAAAATCACCACGTCTGAACTAAAGTTGAGGCCAGGAAAAATATTTCTTTTGGCACTTTGTCTTTTAGCATGAATAGTGAAAGAAAAAAATAAAGTGGGTAAATGTGGTGGAAGCCCTCGATGCAGTGGACACTGTTAATGACCAAAGTCAGACAAAGATGGACATGAAGCAGAGAGCCACTGCTCACAGACAAAGCGTGGCCAGAATAGGTCGTGGATCTGGGGTCGATCATCTCACACCATTTGTGTCACATTGCATCGGGACAATGCAACACACCTAGTCAGGCGATACAGGAGCATCCTCCTGGTCCTGTCAAAAGAGCACCACACCACTTCTCTGATTCAGGGCTTTGGTTCTCAGATTTTACATTGTGATTCACAACATATATGACACTGAATTGGTGCCATTCTTGTGATACAGTCACTTGAGGAAATGTTTCCTAATGTTTGGAACTTCACTGCATCACCTCCAAGTGCCGCCAACAGACAAAACCCCAAGAAAGGTGTGTATGCCAGCCATGAAATGTGCATGGAACCCCACTCATTCTTCATTTCACTTTTCCGAACATAAGCGTGGAAAATCACGTACAGAACTTTTTTTGTGCGTATGCAAGGTTATCACACGAGGCCCCAGATGTTTAAACTCCTATACGGTTTTTGGCTCAGCTGCTTGAACCTCACTGTTCCGTCTGCTTCCCTTTCATTTAAACACATGTATTCTGTCTTGTTGTGACTGACCTTCATGTCTCTTCTGTGTGGCACATACCTTCACCTCTTCAGGTTTTCTTCCACTTGCTCCTTACTCTCACTAGAAATCACAGTGTCATTCACAAACATCACAGTCCATGGAGACTCCTATCGGACCTCATCTGTCAACCACTGCTAAAAAAGGAGGGGCTCAGGGCCGACCTGTCAGGCTCCTCTCATACATGCCCTGTACCACTAAATGTTTCTTCCAGTCCAGACATCTTCAGTATACATCTACAAAGACAGTGCAACTCCCTCTCACCTTCTCTGCACTTCTCCATCAGGATTCTCAAAGCAAACACTCTGTGGAGGTCTTTTTTGGTATGAAACCACACTACTGCTCACAAATCATAACCACTTTTATAATCTAATCTAATCTATAATCTAATCTAGTTTCTATTCTTTACCAGATCTTCATTTTGTGGCTCATCAGCTTTGTGCTACAGCTCTAAATATCATATTGTTCTTGGAAATTGGCACTCGTACACTTTTCTTCCATTGCTTAGATATTTTTGTCACTTTCTGAGGTGTTGCTGAACAATCTGGTTAAAAACTTAATTCCCTTCCCGTTCAGTTCATCTTGAAATCTAACAGTCTAGTTGCTGAAATGTGTTTGTTTGTTTTTTCTGGTAGCTCTTCCCTCGAGTGCACACCCAATCATTTGCTCTCCCAAACCCCCCTGTTGGTGATTGGTTAGCGCATTGTTTTTATAGTTTGGGTGGCAGGTTACCACCTCTCTGCTTTCATTTTATGGAGCCATGGCTGTGAATGAAGACCAGTTGTTGATGTTTTTTTTGTTTTGTTTGTTTTTTTCTCCATCGTACTCACAAGATGGCCAGCTAGCAGATGGAGATATCTGCACATGCACACTAAACATGACAAAGTGTTCTGGGTTAAAAACTGGAGAATCTCTTACAGAACCATTAACGGTTGATGAGTTTGAAGATTTGCTCTGAAATAAATGTCGC
The DNA here is from genome assembly GCA_018398805.1 of Hirundichthys speculiger. NCBI lineage: Eukaryota > Metazoa > Chordata > Actinopteri > Beloniformes > Exocoetidae > Hirundichthys > Hirundichthys speculiger. The sequence continues at coordinate 30,139 of JAGFBZ010002026.1, read as the reverse complement.
AGTATGAGCCAGTAAAGTGGGATTTCTGCCTCTTTAAGATTTTTTTTTTCATAATCATCTTAACATCGTAACACACCACAGTGTCTCCAACTTCATATTTGGGTCACTGGCGATGGCGTTGAGAGCCGTCTTCCCTTTGTCTCCAGGATGATTGTAGCTCAGGTCAAGATATTTCAGGTTAGAGGTTTTGTTGGATTTCAGAGCCAATGCCAAGAAATCACAGCCTTTCTCCGTCACCTGACAACCTGACAACCTGCAGACCACACACAGAGAGACCGGTTACCACATCTTAAATTTAAAAATCCTACAACTCTATTAGCTGACTTAGGAACACGATCTGAACAGAACACTGAGACTAGAAGATCAATCATGAAGATCAAAAGATGCACAGGCTTCTATAAAAGCAAACATTTTTGGTACTGTGATATATGTGCCCTACATAGAACTCCCATGAATGAACAGAGAGCAGTCTACTATATTGTTACTGTTTTGGACGCAACAATTGTCATGCAAGCAGAGACTGTTCCAGAGTATCACTTAAGCAGCATCAAGGACGAGAGCCAAATGCTAATATGTGTAAATCCAGTAAAGAGTCCAAGCTAAGGTATTGCAGTTTCAATGCAAACTTACTTCAGAGCCTCCAGTTTACAGTGTATACTCTTGAGTCCTTCGGCAAGCTGCTGCACACCTGAATCCAGCAAATCATTATGACTCAGGTCCAGCTCCATCAGATTTGAGGATGCCTTGGTGAGTACCAAGGACTTCAAGCCAGTGCAAGATTCTTTGGAGAGTTCACACCAGCTCAGCCTGTCAGTACATGGCATAAAAGGTGATGAGGGTAATGTGAAAAAGTATCCTCCTTCCATTCAGACCATCTGCATATTAATCATAATAAAATCATTTTTACTTTAATCAAATCACTTGACAATTCATGGCTACAATTTTTTGGTTTATTTCCATTTCAACTGCTCTGTTTTCAGTTCACATGCATTTTTATGACTTCCATTTTTATGAAGTAACTCCACATCTAATACATGTCAAGGTGGAACAGATGAGCAATGAAAGTACCCTGCCATGATGCCGTCGAGCCATTCGCATACAGAACTGTTAAGTGGAATATCATCCCAGCAGTTCTGCCTGAAAGTGCTGCATATGAGGAGCTAATAAAAAAGCAGCGGATGTTGGCTGGAGCAGTTACAATAACATTAATAATGTATCTAACACTGGTCATTGAAATGGGGAATCTCACATATTGTAAAAATGTGGGAACCACCTGCAGTCTACATGTCTACATGGACAGGCACAACAGAGGCCTAAATTAGTTTTTTGTTTGTTTTTGTTGTTTTTAAACAGCTGTATATACGTTAAAGGTTAGTGCCATAATTAGGTAAAACCTTTTAAAGTCAGATATATACGCATTATAATCTTTAAGCAGATGTTCCTTTTCTTGCATCTCTGTATTTTCTTTTTTCATTTGTTCTGTTCACAGTTGATTTATTTAAATGGCAGGCCATTGCTCACCTACACAGATGACCTCATATCTAGAATTTATCAAAACTGAAAAAAAAAAAACAGATACAAGTAAAATATTATTCAACATTACTCACAAAGCAGTTTGTGAGACTTTAACCACTGGCAGCATTCCAAGGAGAACCTTTTCTGATTTCAGGTACTTCTTCAGGTCAAACACATCGAGCATCTCGTCTGATGTCAACAGAACATAAGTCAGAGCTGACCACTGTGAGCGAGTGAAAGTTTCAAAATCCTTTGCTTCTGATTGGAGGTATTTTTTGACTTCTGCAACAAGAGTGCGGTCATTCAGCTCATTCAGACAATGGAGAAGATTGAGGTTTTTAACTGGGTCACAGAGGTCTTCATTAATCTTCTCCTTGATGTAGTCAGCTGTTTTCTTGTTGGTATTTTCGTTGTTTTCGGTCTTTTTCACCAGCTCTTTGAGTAGATTCTGGTTCGTGTCCAGAGAGAGTCCAAGTAGAAAACGGAGAAAGAGATCCCAGTTACCATGTTCACTTTCTAAAGCCTTGTTGACTGCTTGCTTGTAGAAGTCTGATGGACTCAAACCTGACACCACTGGTTCAGCAAAAAGATTTTCTCCTTTGTCACTGAATGTGTGATAGACATGAAGAGCAGCCAGGAACTCTTGAATGCTCAGATGGACAAAGCAAAAAAACTTCTGCTGGTAAACTCCACAATCTTCTCGCTTGACCTGAGAGAGCAGCCCAGAGAAGACTGCAGCTTTTGTGATGTCAATACTTCGGTCTTTCAAGTGTTCCTCTGTGAAAAGAAGGTTTCCTTTCACGAGCTCTTCAAAAGCCAGTTTTCCCAGAGACAGGATTGTTTCTTTGTTTTCTGTATTCCAACATGAATCTGTCTCTGAATTCTCATCTTTCTCACATTCAGTATACTTCGCATTAGCCTGTCTGCACTCCAGCAGAAGGAAATACGTGTACATGTCAGTCAGAGTCTTGGGCAGTCCCTCTTCCTGGTTTCGGTCCACAAAGTCTTTTAGAACACTTGAGGTGATCCAACAGAAAACAGGGATGTGACACATGATATAGAGACTTCTTGATTTCTTCACATGTGACAAGACTTTTTCTGCCAGACCCTTATCTCTGAATCTCTTCCTGAAATATTCCTCCTTCTGTTCATCATTGAATCCTCGCACTTCTGTCATCCGGTCAACTACGTCAGCTGGAATCTTGTTGGATGCTGCAGGTCGGGAGGTGATCCAGATCTGAGCTTTAGGCAGCAGATTTCCCTGAATGAGATTTGTCAGTAGAACATCCACTGATGCTTGTTTTGTCACATCTGTAACATGTTTACTTTCACTGAAGTCAAGATCAAGGCGACATTCATCAAATCCATCCAGAACAATCAGAATGCTGTACTTGTCAAAGTCAGTGATTTCTGAATCCTTCATAACTGGGAAGAACTGATGAATGAGTTCCTCAAAACTTTGTTCTTCCTCTTTTCTTAGATTCAGCTCTCGGAAAGGTAGTGGAAATGTATAGTTAATCTTTTCATTTGCTTTGCCCTCAGCCCAGTCCAGCATGTACTTCATGGAGGCAAATGTTTTTCCGATGCCTGCCATTCCAATCGTTAGAACAGTCTTAATGGGTTTATTATCGGGTTCAGATTTAAAGATGTCACAGTATTTGATGGGTGTTTCTTCTTCCACTAGTTTGAAGTTTGCATCTTGAACTTGTCTACATTCATGCTGAACATTGACCTCTCCTCTCTCCCCTTGTATGATGTAGAGGTCTGTGTAGATCTCATTAAGAAGAGAAGAAGTTTCCTGTCTATCAATCCCTTGGGACACAACGGTAAACTGCTCCTTCAGTTCTGTTTTGAGTTTCCGTTGACTTGCAAGGTCAGGTTTCTCTGCAAGTAAAATGTTTATGTTAATTTCTGACAAAAATACATCATTTACAATGTAAATTCAAAACAGAATGTTGAGACTTTGCCCCAGTATGATTTGCAGAGGGTTCAGGCTCCAAGGATCACTACAGTCGTGATTTTTCCCAGAATAAGCCGGGACCCTTTTTTATTAGAAGGTGTTAAAATTATTCTTTTAGATGACAGGAAGTTGGACTCTATTCCTGTTTTAATAGGTAATAGAAAAAGGCTGGTAAATATGCAGAGAAACAAGATTCACCCAGCATATTCAAATCTTGTGTTCATTCCTCATCAGCCTGCCCATAACAAGAACTGGACAGATAATGCTCCTAGCACACTGAAACTAGCATTACTAAATGTTAGATATTTGGCAGGAAAAACATTTCTAATCAATGATTTTATTACAAAGCACAAACTTAATTTCTTGTTTTTAACAGAAACCTGGTTAGACAGAGAAAATGATTCAGTAGTTCTAATTGAAGCAACCCCTCCAAACTTCAAATTTGTGAGTGAAGCTAGACTACATAAGAAAGGTGGAGGAGTGGCTGTTTTATTTCATGACTCCTTCCAATGTAAACAGATGTCTTATAAAAACTTTACATCTTTTGAATATGTTGTTCTCCAGATGAATTCCCCTGGCCGTGTGCTGTTCGTTAACATATATAGGCCACCTAAACACTCTACAAGCTTTTTTGAAGACTTTTCTGAACTTCTGTCAATAATCTGTGTTGATTTTGATTGTGTAGCTGTTGTTGGAGATTTCAAACATTCATACTGATAATGTCCAGGACAGATTGAGCAAAGAGTTGTGTTGTGTTCTCGATAATTTTGGTCTATCTCAGCATATGAAGAAAAAACACATAACAAAGGGCACTGTTTGGATCTAGTCATCTCCAAAGGTCTGAATATTTCCAAGGTCATGGTGATGGATGTTGCTCTGTCTGATCTTTCCTGAGTTTTCTTTGAGAGTGCTGTTATTGTCAACAAGAATGTCCAAAAAGAGGTTGTCAAAAAACGATACATGGGTGAAAATGCCAGTGAAATGTTTCTACAAGCTTTCTCTCCCTCACCCCCTCTCTCCTGGCCCTCAGTTGATGAGCTTGTGGACCATTTCAATGGTAAAATTAAAAGCATTATTGATGTCATTGCTCCCATCAAGGTGAAAGTGATCACTGCCAAAAAGAGAGCTCCATGGAAAAATGCCATGCTGGTAAGAGATGAAAAACAAGAATGTCGGAAAGCTGAACGCAGGTGGCGGAAAACAAAGTTGCAGGTTCACTATGAGATCTATAAAGAAAGACTGAGGATTTATAATCTGGAGCTGAGAAATGCAAGACAATCATTCTTTTCTGACATTATTGCTAAGAACAGCAATAATGCTCGTTCCCTGTTCATTACTGTTGACAGGTTAACTAACCCTCCTGTGTCAGTAACCCCAGAACTACTATCCAACCAGGCCTGTAATAAGTTTGCTTCCTTCTTTACTGACAAAATTCAGAAAAACAGGCAGTCAATGCGTGCTTCCACGCCAGGGGCAGCACATATGTCACCACTGTGGCCACCTAAAAATATCAACACCATGACACACTTTTCTCCAATCAGCCCAAAAACACTGGATGACATCATTTGCCATCTGAAAACCACCACTTGCTGTCTTGATACCCTGCCAACAGAGTTTTTCAAGACTGTTTCAGGATGCGCAGCCCCAGATATTTTACTGATTGTAAACACCTCCCTGATCTCAGGAGTCTTCCCTCAGAGCCTAAAAACAGCTGTCATCAAGCCACTCCTGAAAAAGACCAGCTTAGACTCCTCACTCATGAGCAGCTACAGACCGATATCAAACCTCCCCTTTCTGAGCAAGATTGTAGAAAAAGCTGTTTTTCAACAACTCCACAACTTCTTGATGCTAAATAACTGTTTTGATATCTACCAGTCAGGATTTTGGCCACATCACAGCACTGAGACTGCTCTAGTTAAGGTCCTTAATGACATCCACTTGAACATAAATAGTGGAAACATTTCAGTCCTGGTACTACTGGATCTCAGTGCTGCATTTGACACGGTTGACCATAACATCTTACTAGACCGGCTGAAAAACTGGGTAGGGCTTTCTGGCACTGCATTGAACTGGTTTATGTCCTATCTAAAAGACAGGGACTACTTTGTGTCTATAGGTAACTATAAATCTGAAACTAAACTAACTTGTGGAGTTCCTCAAGGCTCCATCTTGGGGCCACTGCTGTTCAACATCTACATGCTCCCACTTATTCAAATTATGAAAAACACCAAAATATGTTACCACAACCATGCTGATGACACACAAATCTACATAACCACCTCACCAGGAGACTACAGTCCGATCCAAACACTGACCAGATCCATTGATCAAATTAGAGACTGGATGTGTCAGAACTTCCTTCAGTTAAATGAAGACAAAACTGAAATAATAGTTTTTTCTTTAATAAATAATGGGGTTGAATTTGCCTCATAAAAGGACTCATTCTGAATGCATAATTTTTACTATTTATCACTTTTGACACACAAAGAGAAAAAATAATTAAAACAAGAGGTAGGTCTGTGGATATTCTCATTTATCCAGGTAAATTCCATTCTCGCAACAACTGAAACATAGGCAACTGGATTTAGTTTGTCAAGAAGACGTTTCGCCTTTTATCTGAGGGTATAACAATGTTCCTGCGCTTGTTATCTTCAGTTCAATTTGGTATATGCTGTCCAATGCAGTGAGGAATGTAAAGACTCATACATTGGGGAAACCAAACAGCCACTAAACAAACGCATGGCTCAACACAGAAGGGCGAACTCCTCAGGTCCAGTTTCTGCTGTTTATGTACATTTAAAGGAGAAGGCTCACTCTTTTGAAGACAAAAATGTGAAAATCTTGGACAGAGAGGACAGATGGTTTAAGAGTAAAAGAATCCATCTACGTTAAAATAGAGAAGCCGTCTCTAAACAGGGGAGGTGGCTTAAGATTCCATCTATCTCCCATTTACAACGCAGCCCTCGCTACTGTTCCTAAGAGACTGAACAACAAGGACTGCCCCTCAAGTTGCTCAAAGAAACATAACGACAGTCGTTCACTGGTGTGGCTCTCCTGACCCAAACAAAGGGTCCAGCGAAACTCCACTAACGGAGTACTGTCTTTGGAAAGTGGTGGGTGTACACCTCCACAGAGGTTAAAAACCTGAGTCATACTCTACTGTTTGTCGGATGCGTTGAGAACTGAAGCCGCTTGGATAAGAGGCAAAACGTCCAGTTATGATTCAATTGTTGTGGGAAAACAAGAGGTACTAACTTTTGTAGATGACTACATCAGAGAGGCTGATATTAAACAGAGCTGTACAAACTACTAAGAGTCGCAAAAAATTTCCCCTATGTTATTAATACTGAGACTTCACAAATAAAGCATCTGTTGGAAGATGGTTATTTTATGTAAGATCTGAACATTTTGGCTATTTGCATGAACTCCTCTATAACCTTACCTCGTATTTCTGTGAACCTGTCAATGCAGTCATCAGGCATCTTTGCAGCAGCTGAGGGTCGGGAGGTTATCCAGACTCGGGCTGATGGAAGCAGGTTTCCTTTGATGAGGTTTGTCAACAGCACGTTGACTGAGGCTGGCTGTCTGACATCAGTCAAGATCTCGTTGTTGTCAAAGTTTAGATTCTGATCATATGAGTTTAGTCCATCCAGGACAAATGTAATTTTGAACTGTGCATAATCTGAGATGACAGATTTTTGGGTTTCCTCAAAGAAGTGATTAAGAAGTTCAACCAAACTGACTTTTCTGTCAATCAATTTGAGCTTTGAGAAGTTAAACTGAAATATCACTTCTAAATCATCTTTGCTGCGCCTCCAGAATGTTGTTTTTGCTTTCTTTTCAGCCCAGGCTTTAATGAATTTCTGTACATGGAAGGATTTTCCAGTGTCAGATTCTCCAGTCGTCAGCACAGTTCTGATTTTATTTCCTTGTCTGTCTTTGATGCCAGGCTGTGCATTCAGGAAAAATATGATTATATTTCCTCTTCTGTCTTTAAAGATTTCAGACAGCATAGTGACTTGTTGTTTTGGTGATTTTTTCATGATCAGTTCACTCATCTTGTCAGCAGGGACCTCATCAGCCCTGATTTCTCTTATGATGTGTTCTGTGTTTTTCTGGTTTGGATGGTTAAGTTCATCTTCACCTCCACCTTTGTGTTCTCTAAGAAATCTTGTTTTCAGGTTTGATACCAGTTCCTTCCGGCGTGCCAAGGTCTCTGAATTAATAGAATAATGATCAGTGTGTTACTGGTGATAATATATACATGAAAGACAGAACTGTGAATCAGTTAATATAACAGTGGCCAGTTATTATTCACAAAATATCAATTTGGAAAGGAACAAATGAGGAGTGACCAACAAACTTATCTATTCTTTAAATATATATATATATATATATATATATATATATATATATATATATATATATATATATATATATATATATATATATATATATAGAGGGCTGGGCAAGTTAACCCGTTATTATTGTGTTAACTCATTCATTTATTAAGACCGACATTTATTTTATTGTCCGTTAATGCATGTTACTCACGTGCTTTTGTTTTGAAAAGTCTGTTACGGGCTGTTGCGGAACTGGAAGATAATTGGCAGGTAAACTTGCGGAAAAGTTTAAACAAACATGGAGAGCGATAAAAATCAGTGTTCTTTACAGTTCGGGTAGCAACTCAGGTAGCAATATTAACAATTCTGTCTGAAAAAAAAAACTTTCAAACCCCTTTGTTCAAGACGATCGCATCATTCCTACATTTATCATAAGATCTGCTCCATGCGTTCACTGTCGTGCAATTCTCTAGCTCAGGGATCACCAAATAGCGGAGCTCGGTCCGGATCCTGACCAAGTAAAGGTTCTGTCCGGACCAGTAATCAGTGCCTCAAAATACAAAGCTCAATTTTTTTCCCCGTGCCTGGGGAAAACTGTGAGCGCAGGTAAAGTAGTCATCTGTGGCAATCACCAACTGTTTATGGCCGACAGCTATGAGAGCCACTGAAATTCATTTACTTCAGAAACAAACAAGAGAGAGAAGAAGACATGGCATGCTCGAAGGTGTGAAAGGTTTATGCTGAAAATCGACATTTCAAAAAATTTCAAAAGTGAGTGGACGAATGAGTATGAGTTTATCGTTCCGACCGGCAGTGGTAAACTGTTATGCCTGATGTGCTGTGAAACGGTGGCATTAATCAAAAGCGGGAATATCAAGTGCCACTACGAAACCAAACAAGTTTTTTGACGAAATCTTTCCACCAAAGTCTGAAGTGAGAGCACGGAAAATCAACAAGCTTGGGGCCCAGTACGACAGTGTTACATGGTAAACTAGAAAAGCACTCGGAGAGTGCAGATCTCCACCAAGCGCAACAATTATTGAAAATTTGAAAGTGACCCAGAACTAGAATTTCTTCCGGATCACACCCAAAATGAAATCAGTTCTTCCTTGTCACATTTCTGACAACTCCTGAAAATTTCACCAAAATCCATCCACAACTTTTTGAGTTATCTTGTACACAGACAGACAGACAAAAACATAACCTCCTTGGTTAAGAGGTAATAACTTCATTATTCTTATAAGGTAAATAAGTTCATAAAAAGTTGGCCTTCAATACCTCTTCTGCTGTTTGAATTTGACACCATTGTTGGGTTAATTGTTTTCAGGAAAGGAAAGATGAAAATATGAAGAGAAAAGGCACTTCTAAAAACTTTTGTTTGCAGCATTTCAGGAAGAGGCACTTTTGATTTTATTAAGAAATATTTTTTAGTTGTAATGCAGGCCTCTAGTTCGCTGCTAGCTGCATGTGTCTCAATGTGAACACAAAAAATAAATGTTGAAATGACATGGAAATATATGATATGCTTTAGATTAACATGGACAGGCTATATATGCCATAGTGTGGGATGCAAGAGATATGTGGTCTGGACATTGTGACATAATACATTTTAGTGACTGGACCCATTAGAATTTTAATTGATTAACCCTGCTCTAGCTGGTTACTTCAGTGCGGCTCCATCTAGTGGCACAGATGTGTAATGACAACAGGAAGTCTATTCCTTGATTATAAAACAAAGCCATTTCTGGGTCACGTAAACCAGACAATAAAATATTAAAAACAAATTCAGTCCCGTGGCCTGTTTGCTAAAATTGAAATATAAAAAACAGGCTTTTTTTTTTTTTGGGTTAGATTAAAAAATGGAAAAAAAAATAAAAAGTCACCTTTTAATTTTTTTAATTTTTGATTGACAATTGAAAATGGGAAAAAAAAACAAATGATACACAAATAATAACGTATTGATAAAGTTACAGAACTTTTACATGGACATTTTCGCATCCTTTTGTTTGAAATCCTACCCTTCTCTTTTCTTAAACCCAAAACCCCCTCCTCCCCCCCTCCTCCCCCTTTTCTTGCACACACCTCACCTACACCCCACCCGCACATTACTGATACTCAAGAGCCTATCATGGCTCATTACGCTGACCACACGCCCAAGGGCCCTCCATAGCCCGCTTGCATTCACCCTACAACAATTCCACTACTTCTTTATTATTATTTTTTGCTTTTTCTGTGCTCTCTTCTCTCTGTCCTACATCCTCTCTCTGTCCTGTCTCCCCTCTTTTCTTTCTCTACCCGGCTGGCCTTCGGCAGGAAGGTCCCCCCATATGAGCCAGGTCCTGCTCAAGGTTTCTTCCTCTTAAAGTGGAATTTTTCCTTGCCACTGTTTGGTATAAAGGTTTTTTTTTTCTCCCTACGTGGGAGTTTTTTTTACCTGCCATTATCATTGATTGGATTTAATGATATAATCTTAGTTGATGATATTTGCTCGGGGGTCATGCTCTGGGTCTCTGTAAAGCGCCTAGAGACAATTGTCATTGTAACAGACGGTATATAAATAAAATTGAATTGAATTGAATTGAATTTTCATTTTAAAGTTCTCCCAGGGGAGGATTCAACAGAAACAAGGTTATTTCAAGTTTCTGCTGTTACCTTAGAAATAACCTGTTTTAATGTTATGATTGTGGCCTCTAGATTGTTAGGATTCTGTTGGTAGACTTTTTTTTATTATTCATTAAAAAACATGATGACATTAATGCCCTGGCAGTGGCAATAAGCTATATTTTATTTGACATTTTTTAAGATGAGATTTACACTAAATATGTGTTACTGGCAAGTGCTGATGTTAAAAGTGTTTGAACAACAAATGTTATGGTACTTTAGTTCATATGGCAGCAGAACATTTAAATAAAAGTGACCTTTACACTACTTTTAAATTCATTATTTGATTTTCCGTATACAATGCAATTAATCATGAATAATCAGGGAAATCATACGATTAATCGCAATTAAAATTTTTAATCGATTTTTAATTTTTAATTAAAAAATTAAAAAGCAACATTTATTTAGTTTTTCATTTTTTAATCTAAAAAAATGCTTGTTTGCAATATTGTAAAAATCTGAATAAAAACTCATCTCATATATAGATTGAACCAAAGCGCTCTCCAGCTCTGCGTCTCCTCAGATCATGAAGAGCACAGAATGTTCTGACACTCATTTCCAGCATTGCAGGACACCCATCCGTTGTTGAATAAGTCCTTGAACAAACTACTGTACTGGCCCGAATATAGGACGATATTTTAATCTGTAAGTCATATTCTTAAAAATGGGGGTTGTTTATAATCAAGGACAAGACTTTCTGTTGTCATTACACATCTGTGCCACTAGATGGAGCCGCACTGAAGTAACCAGTAAGAGAACAGCGCGACACTGAAGGCATGGAGCAGATCTGATGTAAAATGGAGGAATAATGCGATCATCTTGAACAAAGGGGTTTAAAAGTTTTGTTGTAGTCCATACATTTTTTTTCAGACAGAATTGTTAATATTGCTACCTTAGTTGCTACCCAAACTGTAAAATACATGGATTTTTAGCCATGTTTTAGCTTTTCTGCATGTTTACCTGCCAATTCTTTTCCGGTTATGCAGCAGCCAGTAACAGACTTTTCAAAACAAAAGCATGTAAGCAACATGTGTTAAACCGCGATAAAATAACTGTTGGCGTTAATAAATTAATGAGTTATATATATACACAGTGGAGGAAATAAGTATTTGATCCCCCGCTGATTTTGGCAGTTGTCATACTAAGAAAGAAATGAACAGTCTCAGACTTCTATGGCAGCTTTATTTTAACAGTTATAGAAAGAATATTGAAAAAAAATTGAGAAAATTACATGAAATGAAAAATAAAAATTATTTTGCAAGTCATTGAGGGAAATAAGTATTTGATTCCCTAGCAAAACATGATCTAATACTTGGTGGCAAAACCCTTGTTGGCAAGCACAGCTGTCAGACGTTTCTTGTAGTTGCCTACTAGGTTTGCACACGTCAGGGAGTAATTTTCATCCACTCCTCTCTGCAGATCATCTCCAAATCCTGAAGGTTTTGAGGCTTGTGCTTGGAAACTCGAAGCTTCAGCTCTCTCCATAGATTTTCAAGGTCAGGAGACTGGCTAGGCTATTCCATGACCTTGATGTGCTTCTTATGGAGCCACTCCTTTGTTTCCTTGGCTGTATGTTTTGGGTCGTTGTCATGCTGGAAGACAGATCCATGGCCTATTTTCAATGTTCTTGGGGAGGCAAGGAGGTTGTCACCCAAGATTTTGCGGTACATGGCCCCGTTCATCATCCCATCGATGCGGTGAAGTCCACCTGTCCCCTTAGAAGAGAAACACCCCCAAAGCATAAGGCTTCCACCGCCATGATGGTGTTTTTGGTGTCATATTCAGCATTTCTCTTCCTCCAAACACGTCGACTTGAGTTGAGGCCAAAGAGCTCAATCTTAGTCTCACCTGACCACAGCACCTTCTCCCAGTCTCTTTCTGAGTCATTAATATGTTCGTTGGTAAACCTGAGCCTGGACGTGAGCCTTCTTGAGCAGAGGGACCTTGTGTGCACTGCAGGATTTTAAACCATTGCATCTATTACCAATAGTTTTCTTGGTGACTGTGGTCCCAGCTGCCTTGAGATCATTAACCAGCTCCTCCCATGTAGTTCTCCGCTGATCTCTAACCTTTCTCATGATCACTGAGACCCCACGAGGTGATATCTTGCATGGAGCCCCCAGCCTAGGTCATTTAACAGTCTTGTTGTACTTCTTCCACTTCTGAATACAGTGATCCCTTAGTTATCGCGGTTAATGGGGACCGGCGCCCCCCCGCAATAATCAAAATCCGCGAAATGGATCCGGAGCCCCCCGAGCCTAAATAATGTGTTTAAAATATGTTTTGAAGACAGCAAAAAAGTAGCGAGACACTGCAGTGGCACAAGACAAAGGCTAAACTGTAGTCTTTCTGTTTCCCTCACAGCCTCTGGTCTCCAAACTGTCAATCAATCAATAACTTTTTTGGTCCCCAAAGGGGTGATTAGTTTTGCGACAGCATGAGCACATCAAACATAAAATATGCATAATAGTTACAAAAATAAATTACACATAAAAATTCATAATAAATACCTAAACTATAGTCAGGAGGGAGGGCTTTTCACCCGCTATCTTCTCCTCCCGGTATTTAAAAGAACAACAGCAGAGGGAACAAAGGAGTCTTTTTATCTGTTTGTTTTTGCAAAAGGGAGTCTAATCAGTGAACCTGATGGTAGAAACTCAAATTGGTACAAAGTCTCTCTCTCTTACAAAAACAGTTTTACACCAACGTTCATTTATGTAAACATATACTCCACCTCAGCATGATTTCCCAGTTGTTGCAGAACCTATGTCGGTGCGGAGCGGAACGGAACTCCGAACCCGTCTATGACCAGATCACCGTCAACGTCTTTTCCCCGAACCAGGTCTTAGAGAAGACCAGGATGCAGGCTTCTTTGACTACATGCTGGTGGTGAACAAGAGCCTGTAGTTCCTCAGTTTTATTGCGGAGAGAGCAGACGTTGGACAGGATAATTGAAGGGAGGGGGATGATGCGCAACAGGTGTTGCCGTCTCATGCGCTCTCGTACGCCGCCTCTCCTGCCTCGCCTGCCTCGCCTCCTCGGTTTCCGTCGTGAAGTTGTCGCCTTCCCCGTGCTCGAAAAGTTCCTTCAGATCAGGAAAGACTAGGTCTGCTGGTGGGCCGCTGATCACGGGATTTGAGAATTTTAACAGATAGTCTCTGGAATATTGAATGGAGCTGTCAGCAACCCCAGGTGACATGAGGACGCAACACCGCCAATAAAAAGATCAGAGTCAGATCCACATCACTGAATCATGACACTCTTAATCACACAAAAGTGAGGTTGATCAATTCAAAGTGCACAGCGAGTTTAAAGTTTAAGCATAAAATAACAAACTTAAAACTGACAGACAAGACAGACATGCTTCCCACTGCTGCCGGTCGCTGCGTTGTGCATGCGCCCAGTAAATGCGTAGTAAATGTAGTAAATGCGTCTCAGCCAAACAGCGCCCAGATTATAAAGTTCTGTCTGTGTTTCTTTGTTGCTTACAGGAGGCTGTGAGTCATTGTTTGATGTTTTGCTGGCAGCTGTGGTCTCTCGTCTGCTGTGGGGTGGATTTTCGCAGAATTTCAGCGATTATTTCTTGATTTTTTTTAATTATAATATATTTCTGAAAAAAATCCACGAAGCACTAAAACCGCGTTAGTCAAACCGCGAAGTGGCAAGGGATCACTGTAATTGCACCAACAGTTGTCACCTTCTCATTCAGCTTCTTACTTATGGTTTTGTATCCCATTCCAGCCTTGTGGAGTTCGGCAACTTTGTCCCTGACATCTTTTGACAGCTCTTTAGTCTTGCCCATGGTAGAGATGGTGGAGTATTACTGAGTCTGTGGGCAGATGGCTTTTCATACAGGTGACTATTTGGAACAGGTGTCTCTCATGCAGGTAATTACTTCAGTGAGATTAGGAGTATGCCAATGATCTGTGGGAACCAACACTAGTCAAGGTTGGTCGGGGATCAAATAATTATTTCCCTCAATGACTTGCAAATTAAATTTTATTTTTCATTTCGTTTAATTTTCTCAATTTTTTTTCCAATATTCTTTCTATAACTGTTAAAATAAAGCTGCCATAAAAATCTGAAACTGTTCATTTATCTCTTAGTATGACAACTACCAAAATCAGCGGGGGATCAAATACTTATTTCCTCCACTGTATATATGTCCCAATTACCATTTATCTTCCTCCCTTGTCCATAAACTAACAAATGATTCAATTTAACATTAAATACTAAATGAGTTCTTTAAATGGTTAACTGTCAGTTTTTCCTCATTTGTTCATCCTCAGTTTCTTGCGACAACTAAAACAATGTCACTGAATTGTTAAAAAAAAAAAAAAAAAAGTATATTACCTCGACATTCTGTAACTTTCTGGATGTGTTCAGGGGGAATCTTGTGGACTCCTGAGGGCTGAAAGATGATCCAGACAAGAGCAGAGGGAAACAGATTTCCCTTGATGAGGTTTGTCAGCAGCTCATCCAGTGTGGTTTTCTTCGTCATGTCTGTGAGCTCACTGTTATTTTCAAAGTCCAGGGGAAGTTCACAGTTTTCCAAACCATCAAGGACAAAAGCTACTTTACACTCTTCATAGGCAGAAACTCCTGATTGTCCAGCATTATTGATTAGGTCTTCCATACTTTGTCCTTCATCTTTTTTTGCGTTCAGCTGACTAAAATCAAGTGGGACTATGAAGTCAATGTCTTTGTTGGATTTTCCTTCTGCCCAGTCAACCATGAACTTCCTTGTTTGAAATGTCTTGCCAATACCAGCCACTCCCTTTGTTAGCACTGTTTGCACAGGCTTCTTCTTTGAGGCAGCAAAAATAGCATCATAATTAATTGGTTTATGTGTGTTGTCTTCGTTTATCTCGTAGAGTTCTGAGTCAGTCTTTTGATCCATTTCATTCTTATATGTAGCCAAGATTTTCTTCCTCCCCATTTCTTCAAGTTTCTGTTTGGACACTGAATTGAGAAGACAAACAGTAATCATTATTTAACTTTACAAAAACAGTAAACAGTAATTGAAAAGTTATACACAGTGATCAATCACTGTGTAACATTATGGACATAACTATATGATGCTTTAGTATTATAAAATGTTATCGCTGTTGAGGTTACAATCCACAGATTTAAGTGTTGTGTTTTTTCCCTTTTTTCTGAAGAAAACTCAAATTATGACATTTCAGATGTGAACTGCTTTCCAACAATCTGGTTGTAACTGAAAACTGAACATGTCAGTGTCCTTTATGACTGTGACAGACCAGTAAAGTTATTTGACTTTAGGGTCAAAACCGTGCATTCACATGAAACAGAGCTCCAAGGTAGATGTTCATTAACACAAAGGTAAGTTTTGGTGGCAAATTTCTGAAACTATAAATGTAACCAAATCTGTGCACTCCCTTTTTTATCATAACAGACTAGCACAGCCATTCCCAAACTTTAGTAATACCAAGGCCCAATTTGAAATGTGAAAAATCTCCGCAGCCCACCGAAACCTTTTTATCACAACTGTGATCAACACACAGGACAAGGAACCATGATCCAATATTAATGTAAAGGGTCAACAAATAAGGTGACACTTGTCATATTAAGTTAAGATGACGGTAGAATAACACTTAACTGGTTTGTTTTATTACTTCTTAATGTTTTTTTAATCATGTCATGAATATTTTACAGTAATTAAAAACATATTTATAAAAGACCGAGGATTTAAAACACATTTGTTTAATTTTAATGACCTCTCACGGCCCACCTGCAGTCCCACAATGGCCCACCAGGGGGCCGCAGCCCACACTTTAGGAATCACTGGACTAGCAGTTTCAAAATCATCATAGTAGAGGTGGATCTAAAAAGCATGTTGTTGTTGTGAAAAAACTGTGCATATCAAACTGCACACCAATATGCTCTACAAGTTCAAGTATTGTTATCTTATTTTATATATAATTATTTCAAACTGTTATCATTTTAGATACTGTATTAAGATGTCAGAAAACATTTACAAATTCTGCAAAGAAATCTTCAACTTCACTGGCGGCCTGTCTAGGATGTTCCTTCTTTTCATCCAAAGAGATCTGGGATAGGCCCCAGCAGATCCCTGTGACCCTGCACAGGAATACGTGGATATAGATAATGGATGGATGGACCCTCCCCTTTTTTTTAGGGTTTCTCTGGGTATATCAGGTGAAGATTCAACAACAGCTTCTTTTGCATAAAAATAAAAGTCAGTAACCAATCCTTCATTGAACTAACAAGACACTGCACAGGACTTGATGACCTACTGAGGTTCAGACTTTGACAATAACAGAGCTGCACATGTCAAACGCCTATGTAAATGTTTTTTTCTTTAATATCATTGGAGTTCTTGAGATTATATTATTAGAACTGGCTGAGTTTGCAATGGTGATTTCAGTAAAGTCAGTGATGAGGATAACAGGCTATGATATAAAAAGTTCCATTCAAGTCGTGCGTTTCTTTCACAACGACCTGCTCATGTTAGAATGATGTTTGGATAATGACGTTGTGAGGAGGGTTTTCTGACGGGATGATGTTTCAGGATAGATTGAATCCTTTGGGGTTTCCTCATGATTAATATGTTACATCCTGCCCCACAGCTTCAAATCAGGGCTGATTGCATTATTGTTTATTGGGTCATATCCTGTTTTATTTTGAAGAGACACTTATCTTCCACTCATTTCAGATACTTTTGCTTCCTGCCTTCATGATTAAAAGCCCCGCCCTGATCTGTTTCACCTGTGTCCAGTTATTCTTTCCTGTATTTAATCTTAGAGTTCCTCTCCTTCTGTGCCAAGCCTTACCTGCTGCACCGGTACAATTAGAAATGTTGACTCTTTGACCAAGCCTTGGTCTAGTTATTTGGATACCTGTTCCTGATTTGTTTCTTTTTGTCATCTTCTGACCAAGAACATTTGATAAAGATTTTCATCTCATCTACTCAAGAGTCATGCTACTCTAGCCTTATCAGTCCTCGTTTCAACTTGGGTATCTTTAGTGACAGCATGGCTTTATATATTTTTAAATAATGTAATTAAATTTAACTCATAAAGACCATGTGCAAATGGTACAAAAATATCTGCTTAGGATGAATTATAGTTTCTGCTGTCTCCTGCTTTACTGGTTATCTGTTAGATAGACTGGTCATCAGATGAGGTGGTCATCAACACTGAAACAGTCAAATGGACAGTCCTGTCTTCATTACTGTTCACTCTGCACCTCCGATTTTCAGCACAACTCTGAGTAATGGATTCTGTAGACAAGTTTAATCATTCCTTAACTGTAAAAAAAAGAAAAAGGGAAAAACTAGCTTCTTACCTCGCCATTCTGTAACTTTCTGGATGTATTCAGGAGGAATCTTGTGGACTCCTGAGGGCTGAGAGATGATCCAGACAAGAGCAGAGGGAAACAGATTTCCCTTGATGAGGTTTGTCAGCAGCTCATCCAGCTTTGTTTTCTTCGTTATGTCGTTGAGCTCACTGTTATTTTCAAAGTCCAGGGGAAGTTCACAGTTTTCCAAACCATCAAGGACAAAAGCTACTTTACACTCTTCATAGGCAGAAACTCCTGATTGTCCAACATTATTGATCAGGTCTTCCATACTTTGTTCTTCTTCTTTTTCTGCATTCAGATGACCAAAATCAAGTGGGACTATGAAGTCAATGTTTTTGTTGGACTCTCCTTCTGCCCAGTCAACCATGAACTTCCTCATTTGAAATGTCTTGCCAATACCAGCCTGTCCCTTTGTCAGTACAGTCTTTGAGTCAGCAAAAATATCATCATATTTTTTTATCTGTTTATGTTTCTTGTCTTTGTTTATCTCGTAGAGTTCTGTCTCAGTCTTCAGTCGACTCAGTTCAGTCTTGTATGCAACCAAGATTTTGGTCCTCAGCATTTCTTTAAGTTTCTGTTTGAACACTAAATTAGGATGACAAAACAAAATTTTTCTTTAATTTCACAAAAACAGTGCACACTAAATGGTTTATGCATAATGACACTGTATGGTATAAAATAATAGGATCTAATAGTATTATAGCAAGTTATCTACTGCTGAGGTTGAGAAAATATTTCTTCATAAAACAAAACTCCAAAATCTCATCCTCAGATATATTTATCTTTGTTGTTGTTTTGGAGAACAGCCCAACTTTTGAATTTGAACTGTTTTATCTTGATCTGGTTGTAACTAAGCACTCAACGTGTCAGTGTCATTTCTGAATGTCCTAGTGGTCATCTGTAACATTTTCCAGGGACAATCTGACAAGGTCAGACTAAGTAACAAATACATATCACTTTTAACAAGTCACAAATCAGAGCTGCTGCAGTGATGTTAATGGAAAGGCACAAGCATCAGTTATGATCAGCTGCTCAGTGAAATCCAACCCAGAAGGTGAGGAGTTGAGACAAACTCTGGGTGGTAAAGTGAAGAACAGCCAGATGACTGGATTACTACAGCAAATGTTATAAGGGAGACAGGTAGGAAGGTGTTTACTGTGTCAGGAGAAGGTTGCCAAAGTAGAGGCAGGGATACAAAGAGATGTGAAGTAAAGTAAAGGTGGTGCAGTGCCAAAGCTAAATAGGAGGTTTACAACAAGTTGTATGAGAGGATTAAGAAGGAGAGAAGAATTGGCATCAATGGTGAGACAGATCAAGATGGGAAGGATGTGCAGCAGGTTTGGATGATTAAGGACAGAGCTGGAAACAAGCTTACAAATAAGGAGAGATGATGGAAGATGGAAAGAGTGCTTTGGAAAACTGATGAATGAAAAAATGAGAGGGAGTGAAGGGTGGAAGGTGTTGACTTTTAAAATTCTCGATTAGGAATCAAAAAAAAAAAACTTTTTCCCAAAAGTTTATCAGTGATGGAATTTCATCTTCTTAATTCCTCACTTGTTTCCAAGATTTACAGATTTTTGCATTTATTATTCATCGATGATTGAATAATGATTTTCCTTTAAATAATGGTTAACTGTCAACTTTTTACTCATTTCTTTCTTTTTCATTTCTTGTGACAACTAAAAAAACTGTGTTACTGAAGTGTAGAAGCAAAACGAAAAAGTATTGTTCTTACCTCGACATTCTGTAACTTTCTGGATGTATTCAGGAGGAATCCTGTGGACTCCTGAGGGCTGAGAGGTGATCCAGACAAGAGCAGAGGGAAACAGATTTCCCTTGATGAGGTTTGTCAGCAGCTCATCCAGTGTGGTTTTCTTCGTCATGTCTTTGAGCTCACTGTTATTTTCAAAGTCCAGGGGAAGTTCACAGTTTTCCAGACCATCAAGGACAAAAGCTACTTTACACTCTTCATAGGCAGAAACTCCTGATTGTCCAGCATTATTGATCAGGTCTTCCATACTTTGTTCTTTATCTTTTTCTGCATTCAGCTGACTAAAATCAAGTGGGACTATGAAGTCAATGTTTTTGTTAGACTTTCCTTTTGCCCAGTCAACCATGAACTTCCTCATTTGAAATGTCTTGCCAATACCAGCCTGTCCCCTTGTCAGTACAGTCTTTTTCGTAGAGTCAGGAAAAATATCATCATATTTTTTTATCTGTTTATGTTTCTTGTCTTTGTTTATCTCGTAGAGTTCTGTCTCAGTCTTCCGTTGACTCAGTTCAGTCTTGTATGCATCCAAGATTTTGGTCCTCAGCATTTCTTTAAGTTTCTGTTTGGACACTAAATTGAGATGACAAAACAAAATTTTTCTTTAATTTCACAAAAAACAGTGCACACTAAATGGTTTATGCATAATGACACTGTATGGTATAAAATAATAGGATCTAATAGTATTATAGCAAGTTATCTACTGCTGAGATTGAGAAAATATTTCTTCATAAAACAAAACTCCAAAATCTCATCCTCAGATGTATTTATCTTTGTTGTTGTTTTGGAGAACAGCCCAACTTTTGAATTTGAACTGCTTTATCTTGATCTGGTTGTAACTTAGCACTCAATGTGCCAGTGTCATTTCTTAATGTCCTAGTGCTCATCTGTAACATTTTCTACATATCACTTTTAACAAGTCACAAATCAGAGCTGCTGCAGTGATGTTAATGGAAAGGCACAAGCATCAGTTATGATCAGCTGCTCAGTGAAATCCAACCCAGAAGGTGAGAAGTTGAGACAAACTCTGGGTGGTAAAGTGAAGAACAGCCAGATGACTGGATTACTACAGCAAATGTTATAAGGGAGACAGGTAGGAAGGTGTTTACTGTGTCAGGAGAAGGTTGCCAAAGAAGAGGCAGGGATAAAAAGAGATGTGAAGTAAAGTAAAGGTGGTGCAGTGCCAAAGCTAAATAGGAGCTTTATGACAAGTTGTATGAGAGGATTAAGAAGGAGAGAAGAATTGGCATCAATGGTGAGACAGATATCAAGATGGGAAGGATGTGCAGCAGGTTTGGATGATTAAGGACAGAGCTGGAAACAAGCTTACAAATAAGGAGAGATGATGGAAGATGGAAAGAGTGCTTTGGAAAACTGATGAATGAAAAAATGAGAGGGAGTGAAGGGTGGAAGGTGTTGACTTTTAAAATTCTCGATTAGGAATCAAAAAAAAAAACTTTTTCCCAAAAGTTTATCAGTGATGGAATTTAATCTTCTTAATTCATCACTTGTTTCCAAGACTTACACATTTTTGCATTTATTATTCATCGATGATTGAATAATGATTTTCCTTTAAATAATGGTTAACTGTCAACTTTTTACTCCTTTCTTTTTCATTTCTTGTGACAACTAAAAAAACTGTGTTACTGAAGTGTAGAAGCAAAACGAAAAAGTATTGTTCTTACCTCGACATTCTGTAACTTTCTGGATGTATTCAGGAGGAATCTTGTGGACTCCTGAGGGCTGAGAGGTGATCCAGACAAGAGCAGAGGGAAACAGATTTCCCTTGATGAGGTTTGTCAGCAGCTCATCCAGTGTGGTTTTCTTCGTCATGTCTTTGAGCTCACTGTTATTTTCAAAGTCCAGGGGAAGTTCACAGTTTTCCAGACCGTCAAGGACAAAAGCTACTTTACACTCTTCATAGGCAGAAACTCCTGATTCTCCAGCATTATTGATCAGGTCTTCCATACTTTGTTCTTTATCTTTTTCTGCGTTCAGCTGACTAAAATCAAGTGGGACTATGAAGTCAATGTTTTTGTTAGACTTTCTTTCTGCCCAGTCAACCATGAACTTCCTCATTTGAAATGTCTTACCAATACCAGCCTGTCCCCTTGTCAGTACAGTCTTTTTCGTAGAGTCAGGAAAAATATCATCATATTTTTTTATCTGTTTATGTTTCTTGTCTTTGTTTATCTCGTAGAGTTCTGTCTCAGTCTTCAGTTGACTCAGTTCAGTCTTGTATGGATCCAAGATTTTGGTCCTCAGCATTTCTTTAAGTTTCTGTTTGGACACTAAATTGAGATGACAAAATATAATTTTTCTTTAATTTCACAAAAAACAGTACACACTAAATGGTTTATGCATTATGACACTGTATGGTATAAAATAATAGGATCTAATAGTATTATAGCAAGTTATCTACTGCTGAGATTGAGAAAATATTTCTTCATAAAACAAAACTCCAAAATCTCATCCTCAGATGTATTTATCTTTGTTGTTGTTTTGGAGAACAGCCCAACTTTTGAATTTGAACTGTTTTATCTTGATCTGGTTGTAACTAAGCACTCAACGTGTCAGTGTCATATCTGAATGTCCTAGTGGTCATCTGTAACATTTTCCAGTGACAATTTGACAAGGTCAGACTAAGTAACAAATACATATGACTTTTAACAAGTCACAAATCAGAGCTGCTGCTGGAAAGGCACAAGCATCAGTTATGATCAGCTGCTCAGTGAAATCCAACCCAGAAGGTGAGGAGTTGAGACAAACTCTGGGTGGTAAAGTGAAGAACAGCCAGATGACTGGATTACTACAGTCAGGCCCGTCGATAGGGGGGGACAAACGGGTCTGCTGTCCCGGGCCCAGGGAGAGGGGGGCCCACAACTGGGCCCTCATTAAATTGTGGAATTTAAAAAAAATGTCAGAATAGTCCTATTTGTGGAAAACTATTATTTCAAACAGTTTAATAAGTAATAAGCCAATAAGTTTTTTATTTGTATTCTTCTAGTTGTCCTTGAGAAATATTGATCATGAACCCCCACCCCCCCCCCCCCCCCCACCCACACAAAAATGGTTTGGCCTAGATCACACTTTGATGTTGAGAAGGCCGCGGGTTCCACAGTCAAAATGTCTGGTAAACACAAGTCCGGCGCCCAGAAAAGGAGAGCAAAGAGAAAAAGAGAAGAAGAAAACAAAGGTTTAAGAAATGCTCTAAACAAATATAAAAAAAAAATGTGCGGACAGCGAAGCTGGGACGAGTGGAGCAGGTGTTAGGTCAGAATTTTCTTAACTTTTAGGCCCAGAACCAGTGTAGCTAGAGGGTCACATTTGTACACAAATACACATCAGTTAAATATTGGAAATAGTACTGTTATCAATAGTATTATTAATATCTCAGTATTGATCATTCTTAGTGTATGTTTTGTCTTCACTTTATATCAGAAATGTAGCAAACTAGCCCAGTTAGCCAGTAAAAGCCATGTGTTGCATTGAACAAAGGACCTAGCCATTAAGACCATGTGCTACAGAACAAAGGACCTGGCCAGGTGAGCAGCATAGGATTGTGGGAAAGGGTGATCACCTTCTTTTGTTTTAAAACACCAGCAGTGGATTGGACAAGAAGACCAAGACTGGCCAATGGGAGAGCCAAGTCTAAACCGCGGCTCCTCCCCATCTAGTTTCTTATAAATTGTTGTGGGTATTGTGTAATTCTCTCTTCTGTGTTAGAGACTGCCTCTACCAGGGAGCCGTGATATCACGTTTATTGCAAATAAACATCTGTGTTGTACTTGTACTACCGACCGAGACTCTCCTTTCCAGCAAAGAACACGCAGTTAGATTCTTTTCAAAAAAGATTCCTAACAATTTGGTGACCCTGACATGAGTTGGAAGACGGAGGACAACAAAAAATCTACAGAGAAGCAACCGGATTACATCGGACCTCTTCACGTTCACAAACGGCGCCGAGAGAACAAAAGTAAGCAGAGACCTGTTTGAAATGCAAAATTCTGCATAGATTAGGGATAACCTGTATTAGTTAGATCTGTGAAAGTGAAGAGGTACGGTGAGTCTGAGTAAATTTGATCCCAGATTTAATGTTTGTTGATTTGATCTGAAACAATGGAGATGTTTATTTTGCAATAAAAAACCGCGGGTTAATAAAAAAAGGGCCATAACGGTTGATTGGAATCCCGAAAAATTAGTGTTGGGCTTTTAAAGCTTCCTCCGTTTAGAAACGGGTGATATAAATGTGTGAAGTCGGCTGAGTTATTTCGGTTAAATAGTCCCGAAAGCCGGTGCGGTCAAATAGTCCCGAAAGCCGGTGCGGTTAAATAGTCCCGCTCAGCAAAATCTCGGTGAGAGAAGTCCCGAGTCCCCGGTTGAAAGAAGTCCCGGGTGCCTGGTTGAAAGAATTCCCGGGTTGTGTGTGGGTCTAAAAGATCCCCGGTTAAAAACCGGTAATTCCATGTTGTTAAAGCCTTAAATCTATCTTCAGAAGGGGATTGAATTTAACGTTTTAATACTATATTGAATATAGAAAAAATATTGTGGGGCTGAAAGCACCCCGGTTAAATCCGGTTATTTTATCTATGTGTTTTGGGAGTTTAAACTCTGATTCTATATCAAATATAGACGCGGGGTCGTGTTGTAAAGTTGCAGCAACACGTGGTGTTCCGGTTTGAGAACAAAGAGTTGAAAAATTACCTTGCAGAGCGCGTGGTGGGGTGGTTTAGGACAAAGGCGTTATATTCCATTGGAACTGGGGGCAAACTACACGTGGTGTCTTTGTTGTGAAAGCGCGGCGTTGTTTAAGCCGACATTGTCCGCCATTACGGCAGAGCGTTTATATATCCACATACCGGCGCGGTGAGCGAGCTTCCGGTTTTCAAAACAAAAGCATCTGTGTTTCGGAGTTGTTCGTGTTGCTTCCGGTTTGCTTTCCCTTCCCTTCAAAACAAAAGCGCAGGCGGTGTCTTTGAGTTCAGTGTTTCCGGCGGAAACAGGAACCAGTGTGTGTGTGCGCATGCGTGTGACGCCGAGTGAAGCAGTGTAAAGAACAGCTGTTTTTGTATTGAATCAGTTTCTCTCTACAACAGTTTAATGATCCATGACATTCCTCTCTGGTTATTCTATAAATGATTAAGCCATTACTTTTGTCATTTTGATTTAGTCTGATAATTCCGATTTTTTTTTATTCAGTTTTAAATTTTTAATTTTTTAATTTTTTAATCTTTTTAATTTTCTAATTTATTTAGATTAGACTTTTATTCCCTTTTCCCGTTTTGTTGTTGGTTTTCTTTCTAGTCCTTAAATTTCAATCCCCTTTATAATTTTTGCCTTGTTTAGATCCTCATTTGCCTCCGTTGTCTTGAGATATTGGTATTCATTCCACTTCTGAGCATTATTATTTTTATTTTTAGTTAACTATTTTTGTTTCATTGCAGTCTCTCTTTCCATTAATCAACTCGATCACATGATTTAGTTGTTTTTGCTTGATATTGCCGCCCACCAAGAGCAATTAAACCAAGTGATGCAGGACGAGATGACTGAGACCATCACCCAGCTACGCAAGATGGTGGAACAACAAGCTCTTGCACTGGCTCACGTTACTAATCAACTCCACCAGCTACAATTACTATTCACGTGTCAGTCATCACCAAAGATGCCAGGTGATAGTTTTAACAAAATACAAACTTCTGCAGCTATGCGACAACACCGACCACAGCCCCATGGCCCAGGAGGGCACAACTTAACCTTCAGGGGTGGGAGAGGTCACAGACGTCAGCCTAATTTACCCTGCTACAACTGTGGACAACACGGCCATTGGGCTAAGTTCTGCCCACATGGTCCTCCACATGGTCATCAGCAGCGTAATTCAGCCTGCCACAACTGTGGACAGCAAGGCCACTGGTCCAGATCTTGCCCCATGTCAACACTGCCACATGATTATCAGCAGCCCATACAAAGATATGGACACCCGGTTCCTCAGGCTCAGCAGATGCCCCAGTCAGCCTGGGATCCACGCCAGCACCAAGGTAACAGTCACAACCCACATCTATAGGGTTGCCCAGAGTCCAGTCCATATTTTGCTTCATGACACCTGAACCAACATCTACTGCATAAGCAGTTGCTACCAGCAAAGTTGCTCTCTCTCTCAAGCTGCCACTTTCGCATACCCTGACTGTGAATGTCCATTTAATCTGGATGTTTCTGAAAGAGATGGATTTGTTATTGCTGTTCTCTTTCAGAAAAAGGAGGGAGAAAGACTGATTGTATTACAGTTCAAAACTGGACAACATATAGACAAGTCAGGCTGGTCATTCACAATACCCAACTACAGTAGCAAAAGCAATTGAGGAGCTCAGCCAGCTCATAAATACTCTTCACACCACATGAGTTATTGACTGGCCGTCCTTTGCCGGGCCCGCCACGAGATGGGGGCCCACCTACCGTCCCTCGATCTGATGCAGATTGAGACCGATGCATATATGGATGCTTTAACTAAGGAAAATCAAGTCTTGTCTACACAGGTGAAACGGAGTGTGGAGAACGACACCGAGCCGGAACCCACAGCAACACAACCTGAAAGTCCTGCTACAGGTAGGAGATTGGGTACGAGTTAAAGTCCACAAGAAAAGGTGGGCTGAACCCAGGTGAACTGGACCATTTTAAGTCATAGAACTAATATTTCACAGAGTCCAGGTTAAAAGGAAAAGCAGGCACAATTTGGCTTCACCTGACACATTGTGTACCCAATCCTCCAACAAGCCGCCATTTAGCGGAAGTTGGAGTAGATTTGGAAAATCTGGAGTGAACCCAAATTAATAAGATAGGATACTTATTGGCCAGAGTAGTAGCATGTTCACTCCAAAATTGAAGGGAGTCAGAATACCACGGAAATTGTTTTATTTATGTGTATTGTAATCGTTATTTTGTTCTTTGTTTTAGATTTGATCTAGCGACACGTATGAACATGCCCCAAACTTTCCGGGACATGCGTACATGTTCTCCACCAAGCCTGACCCTTGGCAAACAGGAGGGACAGACTGGTGGCTGTAATAGGTTTTTGCAAGGTTGCCACTGTGAATCTGCGGATTAAATGGCATTTCCCAGAAATACATATGAAATTTCAATTAACTGCAAAACAAATAGTCGTACAGCATCATACATGATACCAAACCCGGCAAAGTTGGGTATTATGTACGCTCGAACTGGTTATGTAGACATGAATATGGCTGCATTAGGTCCATTATACTGCACGTTCTTTAAATATGACTGACTGTCTTGTCTGTTCCACAGCTCAACCAACACTGGAACAGTTCCAACAGCAGGGTTCGCCCTAAAGATTAATGCTACTAACTGAACTAACACAAACTAACCTTCTAACATCCTGATCATATTTTGGTGTTGTGGTAGATGTTCCAGCTTCTCTTCTTAGGAAGATGAAAATCGCCAACATATTTTGACAATACATTCTATAATCTACAGGTTTTGATAATGACTGAGGCCATAGCGGGATTGTCCGAACAAACCCGCTGCAACCTCTCATACGGCACAATCGTATGATCTGAATATGATACTGGCAGAACAAGGAGGGCCTCCTGTTGCACATTTATACCAAACAATATCACTTGATGGTTCTGTTACTAAGGCTTTACAGGAATCCGGACGCTGGCCAATCAGATGGCAGAGGATGCTGGAATTGAAAACCCCATCGCCGACTGGTTGTCAAGAACCTTTGGGAAGTATAGAACCCTTGTCAGCTCTTTGTAATCTCCACACTCACTGTTGCTGCCATCATTACTTGCTGTGGTTGTTGTCTGGGTTCCCTGTGAAGAACTTTGATTGACCGCCTCATTGTGTAACAGCCATCTCAAAAGAAACCTACACTTCTTCCCCATCAGATGCCGTTGCTGCACTATGAGGACCAGCAGTTGGCAGAGGAGGAAGCAGAGGCTGCCATATTGATGATGGAAGCATGAGCATCACATTTAACCCATCAACATTTGTGCTCATCATCACCCCTTTCAAGCCACACACCTCCCCTGATTCCTGCTCCAATTTTTGATGAGATTTACATAGACATTGCTCAAAATAATTAGCATTCTGGTTGCTGTGTTATCATTCCCCATTATGTTGTACTTATTGTGTGGAATTTGATTTTGTTTGGTGGCCTTCGGCAGGAAGGTCCCCCCCCATAAGAGCCGGGTCCTGCTCAAGGTTTCTTCCCTCGCGGGGGTTTTCCTTGCCACTGTTTGGCGTAATTTTTTTCCTTCCTCATGGGAGTTTTTTACTTGCCATTTAATTGTATGAATTTAAATCATGATTTTAGTTAATGATTTTGCTCGGGGTCATGCCTAGAAAACTGGGTATACTCGTAACATGCTAAACAAATGTTTGAATTGTATGAATTTAACTTTTATATTCAAGTTATTTTTCTGTTTAGCGTTGCCATTTATTTCTATACCAATATTGTGTATTCATTTTATTACCATGTACAATATTCGTTATTTGCTGGAATGCATTGATTTGCATTCATTTATATCCTAGCTTGTTTTCACTTTTTCCCATATTTTATGCTGCTCATCTTTGGGTTTGATCACTTACTCAGGTAAAAAGAAAATTCAGACTTATGATTGTTGACACCGTTTAAACGGGTGCAAAGGAGGACTGTTAGTCAGAATTTTTCTTAACTTTTAGGCCCAGAAACAGTGTGTAGCTAGAGGGTCACATTTGTACACAAATAACATCAGTTAATATGGAAATATACTGTTATCATAGTATTATTATTCTCAGTATTGTCATTTAGTGTAATTTTGTCTTAATTATTCAGAAAGTAGCAAACTAGCCATTTGCCAGTAAAAGCCATGTTGTTGCATTGAAAAAGGACTAGCCATTAAACATTGGCTACAGAACAAAGGACCTTGCCGGTGAGCAGCATAGGATTGTGGGAAGGGTGATCACCTTTTTGTTTTAAAAACACCAGCAGTGGATTGGACAAGAAGACCAAGACTGGCCAATGGGAGAGCCAAGTCTAACCGCGGCTCCTCCCTTATTTTCTGTATAAATTGTTGTGTATTATTTTCTTCTCTCTTCTGTGTTAGAGAGCCTCTACCAGGGAGCCGTGATATCACGTTTATTGCAATTAAACATCTGTGTGTACTGTAACGACCGGACTCTCCTTTCCAGCAAAGAAACACGCGTAGATTCTTTCAAAAAAGATTCCAACACGGGCAGTAAGAAGTGCAGCCAACGGACCAGCTCTAATGGGGGGGGGGGGGGGCTCAAAAAGGCCCTTTTTGCCTCCCATGTTTGTGTTCTCTTTTAAGTAGAAAAAAAGTCAACATGCCCTAATTCAAGAGATGGAGTGTTCATTTGGTTTTGAAGATTAAAACTCACGATTCGTTTTCATTTAAAGTTTGATATACATGTTTATTACTGTATTATCAGTTGACAAAGAAAAATTCTTCAAATTAAAGGCTAATTATTCATCCCTGGTCTATTTTCCTGCATGTATAAGAATTAGAAAATGTGTATGCATAAATCTAATATATATGCAGGTCCTTTCATATATTACTAAACTTCAGCTGCCATGGAGAGCTAAGATTTTCTCCTCGTATACAATCCTTATTTATGCATTACCATGACAATATATCAAACAAAACTGGTGATTTATGACAAAAAAAAAAAAAAAAAAAGCGGTGTGTGGAGGGCCCATCTAACATTTCTTGTCCCGGGCCCAGACAAGACTGTCAGCTGCCTGACTACAGTAAATGTATAAGGAGACGGTAGGAAAGGTGTTTACTGTCAGGAGAAGGTTGCCAAAGAAGAGGCAAGGATACAGAGATGTGAAAAAGTAAAGTGGTTGCCAAAGCAAATAGGAGGTTTACAACAAGTTGTATGAGAGGATTAGAAGGAGAGAAGAATGGCATCGTGTGAGACAGATCAAAATGGGAAGGATGTGCGCAGTTTGGCTGATTAAGGACAGAGCTGGAAAACAAGCTTCAAATAAGAGAGATGATGGAAGATGGAAAGAGTGTTTGGAAAACTATGAATGAAAAAATGAGAGGGAGTGAAGGGGAAGATGTTGACTTTTAATTCTCGATTAGGAATCAAAAAAAAAACTTTTTCCCAAAATTTATCAGGTGGAATTCATCTTCGAATTCCTCACTTGTTCCAAGACTTACACTTTTGCATTTATTATTCTCGATGATTGATAATGATTTCCTTTAAATAATGGTTTAACTGTCAACTTTTTATCCTTCTTTCGTTTTCATTTCTTGTGACACTAAAAAAACAAATGAAGTGTAGAAGCAAAACGAAAAGTATTGTTCTTACTCACTTCTGAACTTAGGATGTGTTAGGAGGAATCTTGTGGACTCCTGATGGGCTGAGAGATCCAGACAAGAGCAGAGGGAACAGATTTCCCTTGATGAGGTTTGTCGCAGCAGCTCACCAGCTTTGTTTTCTTCGTCATGTCTGAGTGCACTGTTATTTCAAAGTCCAGGGGAAGTTTACAGTTTTCCAAACCATCAAGGACAAAGCGAC